>BMAV01023952.1:56917-89155 GCA_019973955.1 Trichonephila inaurata madagascariensis | reverse complement strand
AGTTTGTTATTAATATTAAGTAACCAATTTATTCAGAAAATCATTTTAAAGGATTACTGAAGGTAGTTCATTTTTTGGAAACGATTTTGTTATTCATTTTCTCATTTGTATTTTGAGATAAAACTTCGGCCACTTTAGAATGATCATCTGCTAATATTTTAATTTGATTGGAATGTAAAATCAAAGATTTATTTTAAAAATGGCTCTTAAAATTGATATATGTCTCGAGGGTTGTGTAAAGGAGAAAAATTCGTAGGCACAAATTAAGAGATGGTGTAAGAATCTCGGTTATTGCATTTCAATCAAAGGTATTTATGATGTATTAAATAAGAAAGGGAAAATGCGACTAGCAGAAAGTAAATATGAAAACATGACCACAAAACTTCATTCTAAGTTTGTTCAAACACAAGCAACTATCAAGAAAGTAACGTCCGTCTCTGATCCTAAAAAAACTTTGAAAGATTCATTGCATCGAAGCTAGGAATATCATCCGATATTGTAATTGGAATCATTCATAAAAAAATTAAAGTTAAATAAGATGTTTAAACCTAAAGAGTTTGTCTTCTTTTTTAAAATATATTGAGGAAAGAAAAGCAAATTGTAGAAATTGATGAGGGTGTGGGTGGGTGTGAGTGGGAGGGTATCTGTGTGTGCCAATTAAAATATAAAATGCATCTAAAAACATAAAAGAATAAATAATAAATAGAAACAAAAATCCCAAAACAGCATATTAAATATTTAAAAGGGATAAAAGAAGTACAACTAAACAAAAATTGAAAAATGAATTCAATGAGTCAAAAAGTAATTTTGGACATAGGATAGAATAAGTGGAGTTAAATTAGCTTAATGATACCGACTTGCCCCCTTGCTAGGTCGAAAAATCCAAATAGAAAAAAGTACATCGAACATAAACTCTCAAACAAATGAAAGAAAAAGTTAAAAAATTTATATATAAATTTTGTATTACATTTCAAAATCTCAAAAAGAGTTTTAAGAATCGCACCCACAGCAGTTTTTAAAGAAATGAAGAGTCTTGATATATCTACATGGATTACATCCGAATGTAGTTTATACTTAAACTTAAGGTAAAAGTTTAAGTCGAGTTTGACTTTTTCGACTGGAACTTCAGAAGAATTATCGATCATTATAATTATCCAATTTTATGCAACCACACATCTAATTAACTTTACTCTTCATTCCCAACATTAACTTAGTACTGTTTAATTTCAATTTAATACCTTACAGATTCGCAGTTTGTTAATTTATATTTTTTTCATTTTTTAGAGTAAGTTTTGTTTTTATTCTTTTTTGTAGTTTGCAAATAGATCATTTCTTATTAACGCTTTTTAAAATTTTGCAATATTGATAATATTATAAATTTTCTTTTTATTTATGCAAGTATATCTTAAGGTTTGTAAGGTTTTCAAATAGCTTTTACGTAATGTTTTATTGAGTGATATCGTATAACTTATCGAATGCAAAGGTGAAAAACAATTCTTCGAAATATATGCATTTATAAACAGTAATAAAAATTTTGATTTTCTTCTCCTTCCGATGATTTTTTTTTTTATTATTTTTAGGTAAATTATTAAATTATGCAACATACCTCAAATACCTTTCATTAATTTATGTTAATGCTTGTATTACCCAAATCCATTCAGAAGCATATGACACATTAAACAATAATTATCAAGAAATCAATTTTATATATTCATAATATTTTAAATCCTATAGCCTCATAATATTTTTCTAAAAAAATTGCTTTTATATTAGTTTTTTGTAGTAACAGTTAAAAATGTAAATATTGTTAGCATGTCAGAGTGAATAAGTATCTTCATAAAAGTTGACACAGGGTTTATTCCTTTCTTCAGAATTTGAATTAATTTAATTTTATTTTATTTAGTTGTATATCTCATTAATATTAATAATAGTTTAAGAAGGATAAACAAATTGAATGTTTTTTATTAGAACTATGTTCTAAAGAAAAAGTTCACATCTCTTTTAAAAAAATATACTTTGTTTTACCTATAATGACAAACAAAATTATTTAAATGTACTACGTATTAGTTCTGAAGTTTTTTTCTTCTTTGCGGATACGTGTACAATATTCAGTATGCAAGTATATAAAATAGCAAAAATATTTTTTTTTCTCTTTATCTCCCTGAACACAATAATTACAACGCAGTAATAATAAATTAAATTTAATAACACAATATATATATATAAATGTGTATTTATATCAATTATCAAAACATTAAATATCATTTGCTCAACAAAGTTTCATATGCGTGCTGCAGGTGGACATTAATTTAAAATGTAAAGCTAAAATGTGAAAAAGAATTTAATAACACTAATGGTTACTTTTCCCTAGTTATTTTGAAAATAGAAGGTTTACTTTTCGTCTTATACAATAAAAAATTAATGTTGAGAATTCAGCAAAGGGTCTCAGTTAACTGTTCCAAAGAAGTTAGTATTTAGCGGTCAGGCCTATTTTTTATTATACACATTATGCTTATTCAAATGTATCTAAATTACATTTTTCTTAGCTATCACTTATAATATATAATAATACATAAAATATATACATATAATTGTGTTTTATTACTTGATTATGATATTGTGCTCTTATTTTTATGAATTCAGTACATTTCATAAATTTTGTACATTTTACAAATGCAAGAGTAAGGAATTTCTACAATATTTAAAAATTCGTTAAATGGGATATTTAAGAAATTTCCTCTTCAAAAATTCTAATGCGTCAACAGACTATCCTAAGATTCATCTATTACACTTTTTTCCCATCTTTGAGTTTTAAATATCAATTAAAAATATTTTAATTACTGCGTTTGCATCCTAGATATAATACTGTTGTAACACATTTTAGTGAATTTTCTGAAATAACTGGTTGTGTTTTACTAAAATTTAATAATCACGTTTAGTTTTTGTAAAAGCAATGTATTATGTTCTTTATTAAAGATTTCAATTTCGGATTTAAATCAGAAATTTTCTAAGAATCGAATATCATTTGTAGTACAGAATTTTACTTCTCTTTATAACTAAAAAAATAAGAAATAACAAAATGTTAAAAAAAAAAATGAATTTTATAATGTACGTTATTTCCTAATTCATTGATTTTTTTTAGTTGATGCATATTAATGAAGTTATGAGTTTCCTGGGAATTATTTTCTAAGACTTAAAACTTTTTATATAAGTGTGTATATATATGTATAGTTTTAACTTCAGATTAGATTGCTGGTAATTTAGCATATCATTCATGATTTATTTTTATACATATACATTCAAGGCGAAATTGCAACACCAAGAAATAATGCATGTAGCGTCATGCAAATTTCAGGAGCGATAGTGATGAGAAGGTTATGCAAATGATTACATTAGTGTGTACACTTCTGATCATGTGGTACATATATTCAGGCTGTAAAATATATAGGTCAGCAAGTTTCCTTTCTCATAAACAACATCCGAAATTTTGCGAAGCCTTTGCGACTTTCGAAGTAGCGTTGAAAATGCCTCTGAGACGTTGGTGAGCTCAATACCATCAGTTAATGACCGGGAAACGTGACACTATTATCGAATTCCGGGAATTATGTTGGTCTCTACACAATGGCAATTTATGTTAGAAACAACGTGAGTACCATCCAACATTGTATCCCACGATAGATTTAAGGTCTACGTGCACCCAAAAACAGGAAGTGGTGAGCACAGATGAAGGGTCAGAGCACACAAATCGGCAAATTCACCAGTTAGAACTTCGAGACACTTTCTATATGGCACTTGACATCCGAAACAGGTTACCTTTAAGAGCAGATGGAACTGTGTCCACACAAACCATACGCAGAAGATAGCATGAAAACCAGCTATGTGCAAGAGTACTAGGAACAGGGGTCAAATTGATTGCTCAGCACAAGGCTAGACACCTGAACGGACCCGGAGAACGCTACGAACTAACCCATTTCGCCGAGCGACAAACCGGTCCTACACCGGGCATCATGGTTTGCAGTCGCATAATGTTTAATCACAGAACACCTCTCGTACACACTAATGGCCATTTGACAGTTAACCGCAATGACATACAAGTTGTGGAGTCTGTTATTCTGTCCTTGTTGTAGAGCCCACCCAACACGGTATTCTAGCAAGCCAATACAACTAAGCATGTCCCACAGCAAGCTTTTGAAAACCTGTGACTGGATTTGATATCCTTCTCTGGCTGGCCATCTCTTCAAATTTGAATCCCATCGAACACCCGTGGGATCTCATTGAACGTGACATGAACCGAGGACCAATAGCGCAAACCGTGGATGAACTATACACAGCAGTAAATGCGGTTTGGCAAGGATTTCTGCAGGCAGCCAACAATGGACCAATTGATAGAATGGATTGAGATACCCGTGCGTATTGGGCTGATGTACTTCCAATTTGTTGAGGCCCAAAAGTGTAGAAATTTGGAGAGTAGCGTGTCAACTCAGGTATCATCCTTGTCACTTGACCATGGTTCAAAGTTACGAGGTCCTTCACCGCAAGCCCTTGTGTAGCTGAATAATGTGGCATTAATATTCATTCACTCTCACTCACTTGTACTAAATATTTTCTCTACGGTAACACAATTTTTTGAAAAAATATTAACTTATTCATGATGATAGTATGAAGTAACTACAAATGCTTAATACTTAAATTGTCCACGGGATATTAAATTTCATAGAGAAGGAAGGTATATCGTTATTATTTAATATGTAAAGGCCTGTAACTGAAAGCTACAATAATTATTTAACTATTAATTAATTGGGAAGCTGTGTATTGAATAATTAATCTCGCATAAAATTTCTATTATTAACTTTATAAAATTTCCATAAATTAGTGTACATGGTTATAAAATTGTTTTACTTCCATTCCTTTTGAAAACAGTCAAGAAATGTCTTCAGATTTTCAACAGCACCTTTATAAGAAACTTTGTAAAATACATATTTGTAACGAACAGAAAAAACAGAATTAAATTTTTATACATCCAAAGACTGCTTTGAAATTTGCTCACACATTATTAAAATCATAATAATAAGACAAACATCTAATCTTCCCCATCTTAAGAAATTTTCCAGATTAACAACAAAATTCTTTCTGTTCTCATACTTAATATTTTATTAGATACGCTGAGATATTAAAAATAAAGCTAACGTAATTTGGTAACGAGAAAATAGAAGACTTAATTTTTTTTTCGAAGTTTGTTTATTTTGTACAAGAATTCCTGAACAAGCTTTTACTTAATGAATATTTCAGAACAGTATTTTTTTTTTCTAAATAAAGAGTATAAGCTTACATTTTCCATGGTAAATATATTAATATTTTATTAATGTCGCTGTACTACAAGAAAGACTTTTGTTGTTACGTTTAATTATTCCCTACTTGAAATCTCTTAAACTGCAGTTCATAACGATATGCATTTGTAATAAATTTAACATATTTTAACTACTTACACGTAGTTCTGATTCATAATGAATCATGGTTAACTTACAAAATGTTTGTTAATTTCTTAAAAATTATTAATTTTTTACATCACCATAGAATTCTTCACATTAATACAAAAGTACTTTTTTTTAAATTTTGGTGGATTATTTGGTTTGCTTTTGATAGCCGCTTTGAAGTAACACGTGAGATGTTTTCGGCGGTTTTCGGAATTTTGTTGCAGCTCATCCCACAAGTACTGTAGGTATTTCATATCCAGGGACTTTAGAAGTCAGTAGTTATAGGAATTGTTTTAACTTTAAACTTATGATTTTTTAAAATATTTTTATGTCACGTGTAATAAATAGATGGCGTGGCATATTATCCTCTTATTCCTCTCGCCGCTTAGTTATTTTATCTGAGTAGGCTCAAAAACTGCGTATTGTTTTATTACGTATTTCCAATCTGCATATTAAATCTACATTTTAGAGTTAAAATATACAAAACAAAACTGTAAAAGAAATTTTATTTTAAAATATAGAATTGGATCATAAAAATATGAACATAAAAGCATAAATCAGTACTTCTCAAACTTTTAATACTTGCGACCCAATATTCAGTCACAATTTTTATCGCGCACCCCCCCCCCTCCATACAATACCGATGTATTGAATTCGATAATACGATACTTTGACGCTAAAGCTACAATACGGCTTTAACCTCTTCGCCACCGACGTATATAAACGTTTCGCTCAGCCAGTGTGTAAATTGCCCCAGATATATATATACGTCTTTCCAAAATATGTTCACTACTATCCATAAAATTATTCCGAAAACTTTGGAATGCAATAAAATGACCTTAACATTATTTGAGAAAGATTTACTTATTTCAGAGGATTTTCTTATATTTTCCCTTTCTCCCACCCTTCAAATACTTTTGCGTCCATACGTGCAAAATGGTGGCATTGGTAACTTTGGGTAAACTTTCAATGAGCAGTTAAGGGATTAATTATAAGCCGTACGTGTGATCCGGATAAGTGTTAATTTTTTGCATATAATTTTATATATAACCAACCGGTGCGGTCACTGGTAATTATTAAACTTGTTCTTATATTAGTATTATTAAGATAATTATAAAGTACATTGTGCAGTACTGATACATTTATAAGTGTATTATATCAGTGTAAATGTATTCTTTTTTTCATTATGACAGAATGTATTTTGTTTGTTTTACTTTCAAAAAATAAATAATTTTTTGAAATAATCTTTTGTTTTATACCTTTCAATATGCTCGCGTCCCCCTTCTTCCCACAGTTTGGGAAGCGCTGGCATAAATGAAAACATAAACATGAACAGCACGGGTTGCACAGCAAAATAATCGAAAAAATGCATACCTGCGGAAATTGCGGGATGTGAAGAGAGAGGGTAAAAAGGCCACATGTTTTTGTGAAAAAACATATTATCTATGAACAACCTGGTACCGAGACTATCAGCCAACAATTCTATGTACTCGCAGCCGTCAAAAAATGCAATTGAAAAACTACTACTAAATATTTTTAGAACAACTATTTTAATTTCTATTATCTAAATTAATCAATATGACAGTGAATTATTTATAGAAAATTGAAAGAATACTATTCCCCGTAGAAATTCTTTCGAGTTCAATGTACTAGGCATTCTCAGAATGTACTACCACCATAATACTTTTTCAAAAACATTTTACATGAAACATTTTGTTCTAAATGGTTATGCTTATAATTAAGTCGCGTTATGTACGCGTGGTTTAATTTCGTACTCTAAATAACCTCATTTGGATAAATTGAAATTGAATTATTTATACGTAAATTAGTATAATTTTTTAAGTTTCTTTCAATACAACAAATTAAACTTGGAGTTATTTAAAATACATGTTGGCCAAATAAAAAAAGTTTTATTTAATTGCAAATTTATGATATCAATATTTTAGTTCTAAAATATTATGTTAAAGTAGTAGATATAGCGCTGTTTGTGTGTGTGAACAACGATGTTTGCAATCATATCCCCAATAGTTCAACGGAGTTGTTAAATGTATGAGAAGAGAGAGAGGAGCTTTTTTTGTGAGAATGTATAAGGATAGAGTGTGTGAAGTAGTTTAGTAATGTATAAGGCGTGAGCAGTTAGTAATTGTAAATAAAGTTGTGTGTTATTGGTATTAAAAAGTGGTAGTTGTATTTAGATAGTAGTATCGTCATTCCATACTACTCTAATTTAAAAAGTTCCAATTAAAATTATCTGTTTACCTGACTCCTGAACTATTCATAATTTCAGTAGATAGCATTTATTTCTACATCTTTTCCCCTTCTATATTCAACATACAATAACATGAAATTAAACACATATGAACAAAATGGCCAATATATCAGAAGTCAAAAATTTATCATTTTTTAACGATATTTTTTTAGTTCCAAAACAAAATTTATGTATTAGTTGTACTTACTTACAATACTTAACTTTATGTATAGGATGCTATTAAGATATAAGCAGTTGGTATAGGATATTGCGCCATTAAAATACAGGGTGTCCGGGTTTAAGGTATCCAAAAGTAATTGCTTATTATTACAGAACTACCCATCAGAATGTATTAAGCTGTTCATCCATGGATTGAAAAACTTTCCGAGATTTTTTGCGTCTGGTCCTAACGGGCACACGTACGCTCATTATTCGGCAATCGTAGACGATAAACTTTTTACACTGATTTCGTTAGTACAGAAGTGGACGCCATTATAAAAGGTACAGTGCGTACTTTGATTAACGGAATTTAAATCAGTCAGACGTGTGCATCGACGTGTTCGAACAGAATGGAATGTCGACCCTCCGGCATCAAAATCGATCCACCAATGGGACAGAACTTAAGAGGAGACGGGAACTTTGGTATCTCAAACTGGCAAGTATCCTTAAATTCCCGTGATAGAAAACACTATTGAGCTAGCCAATAACGATATCCCATTCTGTTCGAACATGTCGCTGTACACATGTGACTGATTTAAATTCCGTTGACCAAAGTACGCAGTGCGCCTTTTCCTGTGGGGTCCAAATCTGTGTTAAGGAAGTCAGTGTAAAGGGTTTATCGTCTGCGACTGCCGAATAATGCGTGAACGTGCAGCTGATCGGACTAGACCCAAAAACTCTCGGAGAGTTTTCCAATCCATGGATGAACAGTTTATTACATTCTGATGAGTAGTTTTGCAATAATAAGCCATTACTTTTGGATACTTTAAGCCCAGACATCCTATATATTAGAGTAAGAAAAAGTGTGCATGTATGACCAGTTATTGTTGAAGGAACCACTGAACGCAGAAACACGGAGGAAAAACCAAAAGGTAAAAAGTAATCCAAGAAATCCACTCTGATTACATAAATACCAAAATTACAGCTAGTAAAAAGATATTATTGAAAAATTACTAAGTCCTGTAATGTCATCTATCGTGCTGAGGATCTGTAGAATTGCGGTAAAAAATTCTTCCGAATCTTCTCAAATGAAATATAATTTGGAATCGGATTAAGTGTTTATTTTACCAGGATTACTTCTTTTACAAAATAAGAATTTTATTTGCATTTCTTTTCTTTTTAAATAAGTCGTCTGACGCTTTTTCAAATTTTTTAACGTTTGTATTTTTCCTTGTCGACCGAGTTTCCGTTGTAGAAAAGTACCTTTCGAACGTAAAATCCTTTTCAAAAAATCAGGTGTCCAAACTTATTTTCCTCCAATTTTTCAAAATTTACTGCAGATTTGACTTCAGTTATTTAATAACTTGGCAATTTTTCAAAATGCTCGTAATCAATCGAAGCTTTTTTAACACGCTTTTATAAGTTTCACTTGTATGTAATGGAATCTTTGAACTTGATTTTTACCCACTTTAACCCTTTAAAGTTCACTACATATTCCCTGTGAAAAATTAACGAAATAATTCCCAAAATGACTAATAGACATGAAGGTGATCACAAATATACAAAGAAAAAAATTTAGCATTTTTCAATTTTGAGAAATTTATGGTTTCACTGTGATACTAATGAACAGAAATGGTCCATTTTTCTTACTCAAACTGAACAATCCAAAAGATTATTCAAAAAAAAAATCTAATATTTTATGACTGTAAAACTTTTAGATTTTAACAAAATCAATTCAGAAAAAATAATTTTTAAAAAGTTTTTAATTATTATTTTTTTTAATTTTTCAGCACTTTTAAAATTTTTAATGCAAATTTGGACATAAAATTACATATATTTTATATTACATATTTCATATTATTTATTATTACATATTTCATATTATTTATTATTACATATTTCATATTATTTATTATTACATATACATAACATACTAAAAATAATTTATATTTCTCAATAAAAAATTGCTAATTCATGTAAATTTTCCCTCCGTAACTATAAAGAGAGAATATTTGAATCTATTATGTACACACAAGGTCGCATTTAGGCATGTGCAACATGTGCAGCTGCACCGAGTGGCAGAATTTTAGAGTGCTATAAATATATTTAAATATAAAATTTCTCACTATAATTTTAAAGTAAATAAATATTTTTCTGAACTTACAATAAGCAAATAGGACTTCAGAAAGTCAGCTCCTGAGAGAATTTTCACTTTAGAACAGTCATCAAGAGACTTTCAATACCGCCTCTTAGTAGAGTTTGGTTTCGCAGTGAAACTATAAATTTTAATTTCATTTTTCTAATCATCTGTTTACTTACCAAAATGTTTGAAAGTTATAATTAATAACTAGAAAGATTCATAGTAAGATCGCGTGATATAATTTAAAATAACTATTTTCTTAAAAATATTTTTAGATCTAATGGAATTTACTCTTAAGTTAAGCAGACGTCAATATTTTTTTCTATTTAGAAGGTCTCAATCGTCAAAATAGCTGTTGTGCTGTCATTTATTTCTATGAAAAAGAACAAAAATTCAAAAACAGCTCTTATTGGGATAAAAAAATTTTAATTTGATTTTTTTAAAAATGTTTAAAAGGTCAGATTAATTAGAAATTTTGCACACTTGTCAAGGACCGATGACAATACAATAATTCCATAATTTTTTTCCATTATCCTGATTAGGATAATTAGGGATACGATTTACAGATTTGGTGACTAATTCCATATACCACTTCCCCATTTGGCGACTTATTGCATAAACCATTTTCAGATTTAGCGACTAATTCCATATGCCATTTCCAGATTTGGCGACTAATTTCAGATTTAGCGACTAAAAGATTAAGATGCAACCCTAAAACCGCAAGACTCGTGGATGTTAAAAGAATAATTTATGTTCTAACTTCTAAATATTTTTTTTTTATTTTTATAAAGCAATATACGTTTAGAAGTGATGATATGAATTAACATTATAGCAATACGTTTAAAAAGTGATAAACATATGTTCTAACTGCCAAATATTTTTTTTTTATTTTAATAAAGCAATACGTTTGGAACTGATTATATGAATTAGCATTACAGCAATACGTTTAAAAGTTGATATAATTCGATTGACATTTAATATTTCTCCTTAACACACTTTTATTAGTTAGACCTGTATCAAAGGAGACGGAATCTTTGAAATATAACGATATGGGGCTTATCCGAGGCCCGTTAACGGAGAGAATATATAACCTTCAGACTCGTTAATTAATATCCGTTGAAGAACAAGACTAATTCTAGCAGCCACGTAATTCCGGCTCAAAATATGAAACTCAAGTTCATTCTTAAAAATCAGAATTCATTTTTCTACAAAGTAATTATTTCGTTGAGCGACGGTCACGCAGCCCTTTCCGTCATGGACGTAAGCTCCAATAATGCTGAGATGGCTGCTCGACGTTGAAATTACTACATAATAGTTTTTGACATCTGGATGCAAAATATAGGCCTAGGAAAAGAATATAATGTAAGGAAACCTTAAATGTCTCTTCTTATTTATATGGAAAATAATATTGGGCATGCGTCAGGAGACTTCACTTCTCTCCACCTGGGAATAACGCATTAATCGGGATAGACGCTCAAAACAGCGTTTATTAAGAAATATAAATATTGTTACAAATTTTGTGTAAATAGTGTAAATAATTTGTATTTGGATGTGTAAAGCATTTATATTACTCTATGTTTTATTTATTTTATGTTAAAATTGTAATATTCACAAGCAAGCCATCCCTGACGCTATAGTGGCAATTCAATGGGAACTTGGCGAGATCTTGGTGATAGAGCCAAGTTGGCATCATATTTGGCGACCAAGTTTGTCGACTCTGGTGACTATTTCGGCAAAATTGGAGACCATGTTGACGAGTTCAGGACCCTCTGGATTCTTCTAGAAATTAGTGTATTTCTCTACTAATTTAACGCTCTATGACGCGTGCGGATTTTTCTGGAAGTTTCCACCGGATTTATAAATAGAGCGGTGCTAGCCGCAACCAGTCAGTCTTGAATCAACCAGCGATTAATGAGGATTATTTCGGCTGTGCTCGTGAATAATCTTTTACATACGTGTATTTTAAACACTGATAATTGTGTTTAATTGCTGTTGAAGGTGTGAAGACCTTCTGAGATTTACTCTGTAAATATTGCTGCAGAATCCTGTATTTAAAGAATTGGATTTCTGATAATAAATTCGCATCTCTCTTAAAGAACTGTTATTTTTCTTTGTGACTGTTTTGCATAAAATCCTCGAACCCAGATCTGCTTAACAATATTTAAAATTCTATTAGTTTCTCTATCATTGAAAAACTTACCTTATAAAATCATTGATGATGGTACTACAATCATAGAAATAATGCAAAATATAACTATTACTAATATAGATAGTATAGTATAGAAAATTACAAAGATATTCTTAAGATTTTTGCTATCATTATTTTCATAAAGAAATTTGTATAATTTTTAATTTTGCTTCTTACATGTTTTTGTTCTTCAAGCTTTGACCTTGTATTTAAATCACTGAACCTGGAAATAATTGATTTACTATTCTTTGAATTAAGCCGCTTTGAATACTTTTTTTTTAATATGTAACCTTTATTCAAAATAAATTCAAAAATTCTATATATTATATTCCATAGGATTTCGCTCAATAGTATAAGCATAAGAGGAGGAAATTGGATGGTTATAAAACTTGTTTAGCCCCACTTTTTAAAAAAGTAATCCTCAGTCTGAAATGTTTAAATTCTGCAGATTCTAAAATTATTTTCAAGATTAAAAATCTGTTTTAATTTATAATATTCAAATCGTTTTTCTCACAAATAGAGTATACTTAAAAATTTATATATTGTTTGTTGTTGATTTTACCATGAAGCAGAAATGATAACAAAACTCTGAAAGAAAGTTTACACTTAGTTTGAGAAAAATATGACTTTTAATGTACGAAAAAAGCTGCAATAAACCCCACTGAGAAATATTTCACAAACTTACATGTGATGTGAACTCCAAACCTAATAAATATTGACTTTATTTTGACAAATGTAAATTCGATACATTTTAGGGGATAAAAGTAGTAAGGAATATTTCAGAAGATGAAAAAGATTCGTAAAGATGAGCCTATTCTGAAACCGTTAACCGATAATGGAGAAAATGTTCATTTATCTCTAAAGATTTCTCGAGTACCATAATACGCTTTAGATACAATGTATCAAAAATTTAAGATTTTTTACTCAGAGATATTTGCTGCGAAGAATATCTCACATCATTAATTTTAAATCCTGTATTTTTAGTGTCCTCAAAAATATTAGGAATTTCGATCATGCATCATCAGTATAAAAACATTAATAACAGGATTTTTTTTGAGTACTCATAGCATCAATATCTTTCTAGAATGAATTTTATAATTATGACTAACGAAAACTTTGAAAAAACAACACCTTTTTAACAATTACTAATGAAGGACAACAAAACATGTTTTGAACAACATTTCTACCTTCTTAAATTGAGAAATTATATTTAGATCATAGGCACCATTCTATATTAATTACCAATTTATTGCTTTAAATATTCAATTAAATTAAAGTAAAAATAAAAAAAATGGGAATTTTAACAGTAAAACAGAGGATACATTTTTTTTTTCTTTTGAAAAAATGGTTGACAAAATAATGAAAACATCTACTGATGAAAAGCATAAAAGGAGCTACTATATTAATTTTAGTGTGATGTAGACATCGTTGTGTTTTTTCTTCATGCACAACTAGGATAAGAAGTCAGTTGTCTACTATAAGTGTTACAATTAGGATCCAGTTATGTAATAATGTTTAAAAACATCAGATTTCTCAGTAGTTTGTTGATAATCCTGATTTCTGATGATTACCTAGTAGGTACTATAATGTCTAAAATAAACACACAATAATATATAATTAAATAACACAATTTCTGAGAGATTTTGAGTACCAGGACGTACATATTAAATTATTTTCTTGTTCTTTTATATGTTTATTATAATGTATTATTCGAAATAAACCTACGTTTCTATAAATTTTGGTTTCCTTTGCCAAAACCTTGTAAATAAAACCTTGACTTTTAGGCCCAAGTCAGCATTTGAGTTTTTCATCCTTGCTGTACAAGATCCGTACGTGACACAGTACCGTATTAATCAAAATAAGAGCTAAAATTTCATGTATATTCATTATTTGTACACCACACGTACATATAAATCATACTCGATTGATAGAAATTAAATTTATTTATTGATATATTTATTTCATACTTTTATAAGGTTCATCATTTTACTTTGTTTCTTAAAAAAGCTTCCAATTTATTTTGAAGAAAACTGAATCTGTTTTCGTAATCATATAAGCATCATAATTTCTCAAACGCCAATTTCTTAAAATTATTCATGTTCCATTATTATACCTTGCACGTTTTGAGTTAAACTTTGTTTTATTTGACCTTTTATCTGTAAAATACGAAAAAAAAATAAAATGCAGCCTCATTTTACAGACAGTAAAAACTTTCTATAAATAAATTGGCAACAAAGACTTTGCAAAGGCATCTTTGTATTTGTTTTTCTTCACAGTCTGAAAATACGAAAAGAAAATCTGATTAAATATTAACCAGAATAGCACTCCAGGCTATTATGCTATTTTGGAAAAGGCAAACTCATGAGATACAAAAGTTGTCTTTTTTTTTTCTTTTTTTTTTTAAATATACTGTATTGAAATTTCCTTAGGCACAAGATGTCCCGTTTAAAATTTAATAACTATTTCTATATGAGTTTGTACACTCTTGCGAGAAAAATTTATAATTCTCTTTAAGAATATCCTTATTTGGCTGACATATTTACTTTTTACAATAATAAAAGAAAATGCATATAATGTGGAACTCTAATTTTTAAGTAAATAAGTTGCGAGGGAGGGGTATATAAAGTGGAGAAACTTGGATAATAAAAGGTGTCATCAAATGCTGGTTAAACTCTTTTTAACCAGAATTAATATAAAAATTATACGAGGAAGTACGTTTACGTTTCTAAAATAAAGCAATTTTTAAATACTTTTACTTTTTGTATGTTTATTAAATATTTTCACATATAATTATACTTCAAAAATTATACTTGAAACTTTGAAACAGAAGTAAACAAATTAAACAACTTTTTTTGGTTTCTTGATTTTTTTTATTTATTTATTCTTTTCTTTTGCATATGTGTATTATTCCTAAATTCATCTAAAAATTTGAATTATGTAAGAAATAAAATTTAAAATGTATATTTTTTGTAACTATACAGGGTGGTTCCGAATTCATGGTACAAACTTTAAGGGTAGGTACAGGACATTGTAACAATCATTTATTGTACAGAAATGTGTGGGCACAAGTGACGCGGAAAGGCACCAACACAAAAAATAAGAGACTAAAGGAAAGATAAAGAATTTATTGAAAACGTCGATGACAAGTGTAATGTTTGCAATAGCAGTTCATAACTGCTCAGTACATGAGCTACGAAGTCCAGCTGCAACGCATATTGTTGTACCACTTACTAGCAGTCGGAAAAGATAGCTGCCGGATTCAAAGATTGTACTCCCTGAAAATGGAAGATGTGTAAGTGATTTTCGTTTAGTACTTTACAAACGGTCTAAAGACTCACACTGGCATGATCAGGAATTGATCTTGTATTTGAATCTGGTCTTTCAGACACAACGTTCAAGAAGCTTTCTTCTAGGTTTGGACTGTGTACAGGTCTTCGTCGACCAGCATCATGTCTAGTGGCGTGAAACGAACGTGTTTCACGAAATTGATGATGTAACCTCTGAAAAATTCTGTGATCCGGTATTCGTCGATCAGGATAATTGCACGTGATACATTCGTAGAGCAGCTCTGCCGTTACCATTTGCACCACCGTACATGTAATGCATGTCTTCATTTTTGTCGTACGTAAGGTCTCTCATCGTAGACGTCAGCACAATTGTGAATGACGCTTTCCCCTACTGAGATGTATCATGTTGAACAGCGGTTAAACATCTGCTGCCCCATACCAGCAACGCAACCAACTGATAACTCCATTTCCCCTGTTTGAACCTCACCACGTCACTTGCGGTCATACAATCATCTGCAATAAATTATTGATACAGTGTCCTGTATCTACCCTTAAAGTTTGTTCGATGAATTTGGGACCACCCAGTATAAAGCAATCTGAAAGTGAATAAAAAAGACTTATGGCTCTCATTATTTTTTTCTTTCACGAAAAAGTAAAATCATTTAGTGAGTAAATAATATATTCCAAATTCTATAACAAAAAATGTATCGCTTCAAAAATAAATCAACAAAAAAAATTATTACTATTTTTGTGAACATAAATATAGTTTTTGCTGATTAGATAGAAGGTTTAGAGTAAATGATGAATCAATAATAAATGTTAATGCGACAACAATAATTTAAAAATCTTAGGGTTATGCCTTAAAAAACTCTAGCAAGCATTTGTCTGCAAACAATCATAAATCATAAAAACTAAGCAATGAATCATTTTTAAATTTTTAGTTTAGAAATATTTGAATAACCATTCATTTATTGAAGTGAACAATTTGTAGCAAGATGGAAAAGTCGTCTTCTACAAATCATTCATGCGGCTATACTCAAAATAGCATTTGCATTTTAAAAGCGAGATAAATATGTTTGTTGACCTATATTTCTGAAACTATTGCTGAATATTTCAAAGCAGTTTGAAAGTTGAGATCTGATATCATATTTTATGCAATTATTCCATTTTCTCAATGCGATTTAGTAATACCCATTTTTTAAATTTTGGGAATTGAGAATTTAAATTGTTTTATTTTTAAAAAAATGGCAATAGCATAGAATATACCCAAACAAATTCCGAATTTATGACTACATAAATCTCCCCATCATATTAATTAGCTTCTAAAAATAAGAATAATTTTGACGTTCAATTACTTTTAGAATTTTATGAATAATTACAACATCGGATTTATGATAAAAAGAAAAAAAAAACATTTGCATTTCATTTGTTTAATTGTTTCTTTGTTTCGAAGACTTTCAAAAAGAGGCTGGTAATTTACTTCAGAAACGGAAATATTTAAATTTGGAACGAGCACAATATACCTTGGCTTAGTTAACCATATGATTATTTTTTATTATCGAATAGTTTTATTTTACATAACTATAAATTAAAACTGACATTTGTATCTAGAATATAATGATCATCAACAATATTACAATACACTAAAATATGAACAGAAAATTGAAAATAAAAACGTTACCAAAGATTGCCATTCATATTCAGCTTCATTCAGATATGAAATTAGGTTTATCTATGCGATTTAAATTAAATTACGGATAATAGGAATTATTAAATTCTCTTTTCACACACACAATTACTCACTATCAATATTTAATATAAATTAAAAATTATATTTATCAGGCTGGAGAAAAATAAATCCATTATTCTTAAGTGAACTTCAAGGCTTTATTGAACATGTTTCAGGATACCAATTTTGGTCAAATAGCCACCATTTTGTTCTATAATCTGTTGTCATTTTAAAGGTAGCTTTTTAATGCCTCTCTCCCAGAACTCTTGGTCTCTACTGGTGAAAAACTCCAGTAATCGATTTTCACAATCTTCTCTTGATGCTAATTTCTTATCACTAAGGACGTTTTGAAATGTAATAAAAACATGGTAATTGCTTGGTGACAGAGCCGGACTATATGGTGGATGCATTAAAACTTCCCAATTAAGATTCCTGGGTTTCAAGACAGTCACTACAGACGTGTGTGGCCTGGCGTTGTCCTGATGGAACACAACACCTCTCCTTTTAGCCGATTCTGAAAGTTTCTGGGCAATTTTGGCTTCCAATGGTCCAAATATTTGCACTAGAGATCCTAATTTAGTATTTGACCACATAGAAGCAACTCATAATAATTTATTTCTTTTCAGTCCCACCAAATGCACAGTAGAACCTTCCTGGTTTAACCACCGTTTAAGCTGCTCCACCACGCTTTGACCACGATCATTTTCGCACACTGTTGTCGTATGTGACCCATTTCTCATCCCCCAGTCACCATTTGCTTAAGAAATAGGTCAGTTTCACTCCATATGGCCTAAACTTCGCAGATGGTAATTCGATGCATCTCGCGTTTTGTGTTATCTCGTGTAGCAACCAAACATCTATCTTCTTTTTAAATTCAGCTTTGTGCAAATGGTTTAAAACTATTCTATGGTTGATTTTGAGCTTCTGGGCAATGTTGCTAACTTGCCGGTCAACTTCGAACATTTCTGTGATTTCATCGACATTTTCGATAACGGATATACCTCAAAGGAATCTACGAAACCTAAATTGCACCAAATTGGCTGTTACATTAGCGAAACCCTAAACACCATTCACAATTTCAGCTACCTGGCTTGCATTTTTGCCTTTATCAAAAAGAAAACTGTAAAATGTACCGAATTTTCTCTTTGTTGACTTCCAATTTTAACACCTTGTAACTCAGCAAGCTTGATTCAGCAAAAACAGCAAGATAATTTTCTTACTTCAAAGTATCCCCTCTCCTACGAGCATAAATCTGAAATTGTTTCATAGATATAGGTCAAAATTATAATAATCTCACTACCATATATATATATTGTTGTAGACTCACTCAAATCCAGCACTCATACGTAGTGATTTCACGTTTAGGTCAGGATGGAATAATTGACAACTCAAATGATTGACTTCCACACTTCTTTAAATATATAACAGTACTTTATTACACACATTTAAATATACTATCATACGCTAATTAGAACACTCGGTAGTATGGTAACTCGTAACAGGCCACATACCTTCTCACTCTCGAACGTGTGTGACCGGTACCACTACACTTTGATATACCCGCGCTTTCGCAGCGCCCTCTCACTCAGCCTTTCCTGACATGACAATCGTCTAGATTGTTGAATACACACACACATTTTTTACACAAATATAACCAGTAAAAGTTATACAATTTTAAAAAGAAATTGATAACGAATTACGTATATATTGAAAAATTACAAAATAAACCATGCAAAGCACAGTAACAAGAGGTTTCAAGCAATACAAATACGGAAGATAATGTTGAAGATTTTAAGAAACTCTGAATAAAAGACAGAGTAAACACACACAAAAGAGACAGAAAATATTTGATTGAAAGGTTGTCCTACACTGGTGTTTGAAATTATGACCAGAAGTCGTCTGGAAGGCCAGTAAGTGGCCTTGAATGGAACTCCTTACGTTCTCGAATATTCCTGACATGTCGCGTATTTTCCTGGAAACTACAGATATTCGAGTGATGAGATCTTCAACTGAAGAACTGGGCTTACTCTTTGAGACCATAACCAAACTCACTTAACCTTCGGTTTCACACTTGAGAAGGTCGTGTGGTGTGGAACATGCCTGTTCGGGTAACGTTCCTGGTACTACCGACGAGCAACGTGATCATTACAATCCGCAACTCCATATACAATCAGCGTGTCAACCAGTATTTCATTTGAATACAAATTCATCTTACTACCTCGGGAAACGGATCGCAAATGACTATTTACAGCAGGATCTGTATTCACAAAACCTTCCGTTCCGAGCCATTTACCATAAGGCTGCTCAGAGGAACCTTCTAGAACGTCACGAATTCTATGTAGCTCTACTGTCAGGGTTACTAGACAACTTATGGTCGAGATTTCGAACACATGTTGCAGTACAACCTTTCAGTAAAATATTTTATGTCCTTTTAATGTTGTTTCTGTTATATTTTTCTCTGCTTTTTTGCACAATAGCTCCAAACTACTGTATTTGCGACCCTGTAATCCTGTATGATTCCGAGTCGTCTCTGTGTAGTCCCTCCAGTCGTATCACACCCTGCAAGTTTGTCGATCTGGTAGCGAATCATCTTGCATATATATACATAATACATGTTTCAAGTCAACCAATCTTATTTTTAAAAACGGTCTTTATTCATTGAGCCATCTACATGTTCTGTCGCTGAGAGAAAAACGACGCCAAAGTGAAATCTAAGTGTTTTTACCACTTAAGCCCAGATGTGAAGTACCTACTTAGTTATACTTCTTAGTACTACCGTGTTATACTTGAAAGTTAATGCTGACATATGGACTACAAAAAATAATGATTTGGGATTAGAAGTGCTTTGGGCTAGGCCATCTGTTTCGGAGAAATAATTGGGTGTTTAATTTACCACTTGAAGATGTAATGAAAAATAACAGTTAAGTTTTATATATGGGATTTAATTTTAAATCTAATTTATTTATCATTACATATATATAGGAAAAAAAACATTTGATAACTTTAATTCAAGTTATCTGAAAAATTAAACTTAGACCTTTTAATTAACAGAAAAGATACTCTAATTAAGTTTATAATTGCTTAGCGAATTCGATTCTTTACTTTTTTTCTTATTCAATTCGTATCTGAAGAAATATTAAATTTAAAAGAAAAATTACAACTCTCAAACCCATAAGCTTTTAAAATAAAGCATCATACTTATGTTATGCAATATTCCAAAATTGGTATCTGTTTAATTTTCTTCTTTCAGATTTGACTGATAAAAAAAAAAAGTTTAAACCACATATTGTTATTATTTTAAACTGTTAATATATTCAACCAAAATCGTAACTATCTGATATATAGTTTAAATATTCCGTTAAGTCACACTAGCAAAAATAAGTTTTCTTAAAGAGACAAAATTTCTTTTAAGCTCTGATCTTACGATATCAGAAATTCTATTCAAAGTAAAATTCGTGACAGCCATGCAAGAAAGTAAGTTTTAAAAGTTTAGAAATGATCTTTTAGATCTTAGATCATTTCAACTAACATGAAGAATATCTTTTCGTCTCATCGTCAAAGAAAAATTCTTACAAAAGTTCATCAGTATTCCTATTTCCAATAAGTAAGACATCACTTTTTAAAAAAATAATAATAAAAAGAGGTACTTCAGATTCCTTGCAACTTCCAAAAGATATTCATTCTTGAATTTTCTCTTCAGTCTCAACTAGAAACATTCCGCTTAAAATCTTCATTTTTACTTTCCCAAAGTAAGTTTGAAGTTCGATTTTTCTGACTTTTTATTGCTAGTTTGAAAAAATCCACTATGTTAATGAAATGCACTTAGATTCAAATGTTCCATGCCTCGCCATCTGCTTAAAAAAATTTTGTCCCATTTATTTTTACACATGTTAACTCGAAGCATTTATTCTAAGTATGAGATGTAGCATACGTATTCAAAGGCCATTTTTTTCTAATAAAATAAAACAGAATCCTACATCCATATACAATTGCTAAAATTCTTTAAAAAGAATTCTTAGGATAGAACATCCGCAAAAAATAAAAACATATGCATTGCATGAGTATTTCTATCCAAACTTAATATTTAATCGTAATTATTCAAATTTTTCTTGATATATTCAATTAAATAAATTAAAACGGTAATTTTCTCTTTAATTTTTTCATGGAACTTATTTATCTAACTTATTTTTAATTAATATTTCAATTTTAAAAGCATCAGCATTGAGCTGATGTCTTTTAAAAGTGGTGTTTTACAATTCTAAAATTAATTTATATTTCCAAATGTATCATAACATTTGCTAATGGTTTGTTCCTTTAATTGAATTATACTACTTACAGAAATGTCAATAGTAATAATGTAAAATAATTCATTTTATCCTAATATAATCTGTAAGTACTTGGATTTAATGTATTACTTATTTAGGTGATATTCAATTACGCCAACAAATCGAATAAAGTTTATGTTTATCACATTAAAATTAAATTATATATATAATTATGAAAGACAAAACGTTTAAAAAGAAGTTTGGAACATTGGTGAAAAATATATAGAATCAAATAATTCATCATCTCTCCATCAAATTTTATTCAATTACTCTTCTGAAATTGCTATTTATTTTCGGGGGTTTTAATACTTTAATAGAAGTGAAGCATATTTACGTAAGAGAATAGCTCTTTATGTTCAAAATAATCTCTCTATTTTCAAGTCAAACTTTCCCAAGCTTGAAAGTACATAAATAAAACTCAGTTTCAATTGTTTTAAGCAATGAAGTTATTTTTCTTATTATTTTATTCATTTGTTTAATAAGTGCTTATATTTTTAGTAAGAAAATTTGCAAGATAGATTTAATAATCACTGATCCCAAAGTGATTGCTTTGCGTATTTTCTAAGAAACTGTCTTCTTTATAAGTGTAAAGTTTAATTTAATAAATTCCCAGGGAAAAAAACGGCATTTTTTTATGTTTCTTTTATATTACTGATTTTAAGCGAAGCGATGCAAATTTATTTATGAATACTTTTTTTGTCAATAAATATTAACTTATTTATCACTTTATCTAATTATTTCAATTTTTTATTTATTATTTTCCTTAACTAAGTTTTTATAAAATAAGTTTACGTAAGTATATTTTTTTAATTTATAAAAAAAATATTTTTTTTCTAAATACATTACGTATTTTTATGTATTTATTCTTGTTCTTACAAAATTAAAACTTCTTCTTACTTATAAAAAATAAAAAATATGAATGTTACTTACTCTTTAAAAAAATTATGGAAAGTCTTCATCGAAAAAAAATATATATTTTTACAATTACAGGGGAAAAATAATCTTATCGGAGATTCTTATAATATTTTATTAACATATTTTTTATCAAAATCTGTTAAAATCATGACGAAAAACACTTTTATCGTGGAAGAATGTTTTAGATATATGGAAAACAATAAGCTACTATTGTTCGTGAGTATGAAATAAATTTCAAACAACAAAAATATTCTCTATCCCAGTTAAAAATTAGAAATATGATATATAATATTTCTATATATTATTATAAACATATAGTGTGAGTTAAGCGATTGAGTTAAAGCAATATTTTCTTTTATTTTTAAATATTTTTCTAATTTACACACTTTTTCATTCTGTAGTATTCACAATTACTTAGATATATTATGGTTGGCATAGATTGCGTCATATAGACTCCAGAATAACAATATCATACGACGTATATTTTATTAACACAAAAAAAACCTTATTAAAACCACCTTTTTAAGAACACATTTATTTATACTGTTCCTAGCAAAGCAGAGAGATGTTTGTGGAACTCTAAAATCTCCTAGAAAATATGTCTGAGAGGATGCGAGTGACCCCAATCCCTTATCTGAGACGTGCGATGTAAGATCGATGAACGTGGATATTTTTGTGTTGTGAGAGGCTTCATGGCGGTTGGCTGAAGCGATGAAGTCCACGATTCTGGCTCATGATCTGGCACACGGAAACCCAAAAAATAAAATTGAGCAAAAATAAAAACCCAACTCACAATTTATGGTCCTCTTAAGTTCCCTAGACAAGTTGTAAAAAATTTTTCTCAGAATGCGAATGGAAATCTCCAACAGTCGTTGGTTTAGATCAGATTTGTTGTGGTTACCTGCGAGCCTTATTTTCCAATCTCGGAATTTCTATCATTCCGTCTGAACTAGATTTTGCTGATTTTGGCGTTTTTCTTTGAAAATACATGCCATGGGTAACTAATTTCTTTATTTGACTTTGAAATTAGGTTCAAGTTTGATTCAAAATTGTAAAAACATAGCATTTAGCACAGCATGTAATTCTTACAAACGTATGGCAATTTTTTTGTATGTTTAATAGACTACAACATTTGAGATTAACATTTAAGTTACATAGAGTAGATATGGACACTTGATTTAATACCAAATGTAGCTGCTATCTCTTGAAAATTCCAAAGCTATGATTTTTTCAGCATTGGCCGATGGTATTACTTGGCGTGCCTTATTCAACGTGTGGAAGGAAGAGATAGATATCAAGAGCAAAACTAATGCTGTTTTCAGTTTAGTTAGGATCACAATGAACTTTGATAAAATTAAAATTTGGAAAAATTTCTAAAGAGTTTTTGCTCATTTGTAAGGAAAAAAAATGAATAAGGTGCCATAGTAATAAAAAGATGTTCTCCAAGTTGAATAATACATGGTTGTCGGAAAGACTAAGATTTATACCATCTAAATCTACTCCAGGTCAACCCTCAAAATCATTCGGGTAATGAAAAGACTATTTCTTGCTTGCTTCAGAAAGCAAGTAAGAACTACCCTTAGCAACAAGAATGCCAATGCAAGCAGCCGGAGACAGAGAGGACGCACTAATTTTGAAACAAATGACTACTTGTTCACCTAGACGGGCTACTCGCCTGAAGAAAAGCTTAGTCTAACAGCATGATTCGGCAAAAAGATGTATCGCATTGGCTCTTGACGTCGACATCAAAATGTCGCAAATCCAGGTTAATATAGTAAAAAGAAATAGCAAAAAGTTCCACGGTGATATTTACCCCAACTATAAAAAGCTGAGAGAACTGCCAACCTCTAGGTATCGTCACTTGTTGACCACACCTTAGATCACAGATTCGCCAGAGCTCATGAAGGTGTTTTAAAACAAATGGATCCCCAAAATAGAACTATTTCACAGAAGGAGTGGTTTAAGGGGAGATGCGAGATGAGCACAGAACCAGTATAAACTGTGTATTTTGAATGAAGATTGCGATGTTGCATTCTTGTTCTCTATATGTATGGTTCATCTCTGGTTAGCAGCCATAACAGAAAAAAATAAGGAATATTAGTTTTCCAAAAACCATTAACCTCATGAACAAGTTAGTGCCAGCCAATAAAACTTATTTTCAGACACAAGAAAGGGAAACATTTGTAAAATTGGAAATTGACATAAAATCAAAGACCAAACCTCCCTTCTCCAATCCAGAACAGCGACGCTAGGCGACAATGTCTACAGCTGCAGTTTAGTTCCGTCATTAATAATGACAGATGGGAAAAAATGTAGCTAACTGGCTCATTCCTCTTTTCAAAATTGTCTCTTGTGCTATGCAAATCCTAGTCCCATGAATAGCCTGGAGTCTATATGAAAATTAGGAAAATAGTTGCGGAGAATGTGAAACTTTGAAGAATTTTCAGCTTGTACACCTGGATCAAATGTTTTGAGTGTCTTATACACATATGTTACAGTACTGATATCAAAAAATGGTCCGTAAGAAAGACGTATAGAGCTATAGTGGATGCAAGCAAAAAGGAAATGTAGAAAAAATTTCGACGGCACTTTTGGAGGATGCTCCAAAATCTGATTTGGGGATCTAAGATGATGGCAATATCACTAGATCATACTTCGGAAACCCTGAATTCGCCTCATCAGTCCAGAGATTGAAGAAATCCTGATTAGAAAACTTCATTTAAGGCTGACCACCATAAATTGTGGATAGGAAATTGATGCACAAAAGTTCAAAAAGAATTCTGCCAGGTCTCGACTGAGCTTTGTGTAGCACTGCGTCGTTGGTACTAAATGCCTAAGAGTCTCCCCAAAGAGCAAATACACGGAGGTCTTCTTGTCAATGATTCAATCTTACTGATAGGACAAATATCAGAAGAGAAGATAGAGACCTGAAACTAGGACTCAAAATATTTTCGTAAGCATCACAATCGTTAATTCAACTAGTATCAACATGTAGAGGACATTATACACATGTTTTTTAGTTTCTTCAGATTTCATAACAAGCCTAAGGAAGATTAAGAGAAAAAAGAAAGAATCTTTGCCAAAAAAGTTATTTTGATGCAAAAAGGGCCTCACAAGTCCTTTTCTCAACACGAGTCTAGCGAAGCCAATGCTATTGACTCGGAACGATGCAATAACTAGGTTGACGACTTAATCACTACCTAATCCCCTCTCCCCCACCCACACAATCACACACGCTCTATGCTGACCCCTTTCTCTCCTTTTTTATCTCTCCTCACCATACCTATTATCCTTTGTTGCATATGTACAATGTGAATGCTTGTAAACCCGTACTTATGTATGTCTGTATTTGTTTAACTAGTTAAAGTTTAATTTTTGACTTCTCCTCAGGGGGCTCACCTTCTTTAGGTGGGTACGGGCGTCACAATCCCGAGGTACCCTAGTGATATTTTCCTTTTCCCAAGGGGTTTACTATCTTTGGTAAACAAGGGTGTCACGACCTCGGGGTACCCCAGTGATCCTTCTCTATTTTCGATCCTCCATCTTGTCATCCAATTTCTTCTTTTCTTCTTTTCCCGTCCAGACAACAGACCTATGAATGTTTGGTGCAGTATAGCCAAAACTGGCTCTTGCGCCATAAAACACCAAACTCATCTCATCTCATCTTAAATTTTGACTTGGACCCCTATTTGTTGTATATATCCCCCCCCATGTCTAATTAAGGCTCCTATTAATTTCCATAGATCCTTGTTCAAAAGCTAGTTCCACTTAGTAGTCATTTATTCTAGATCAAATTCACACCTAACATAAATATTTTTAGGACCCCATTAACCTTATTTTTTTATAGAAAACAGAAAATAAGTACCCAATTCACATTAATTACTATAAATTTTGATCATTGTATATAATTATGAAGACTTTGAAACCACAAAATAATTTCCGAAAGCCAGATCGGTAAAACTGCCCACTGTGGGGCGTCTGAAAATTCTTTCTTGAAGTTGGAGTTAAAATTTTGCGTTTCGGCGAGGAAAACACCTGAAAGCCTTTTCTGTGATTGAAGGACAGTTGAAAAAATTACTCTGATTGTCTGCAAAGAGGGTGTATGAAAATTGTATAAGAAACTGTGGGTAGAACTTGTCCAGTAAGGTAGAAAATTTTTATGAGAATTGGGAATTTAGAGTTAAAAGTTAAAATTTAGCTACTGATGCAATAATTTAAATTTTTGCAGGAAAATAAAGTTATGGTGTGTTGTACGAGTAGAGAAGTATTCTTCTCGGCAATTTTGTTTCAATATTTGCATCATAATTTTGTAAGTTTAACATCTTAGAATTTTCTCTGTGGGTGAGTGAGTATTAACTTCGCACTGCTCAGCTACACGAGGGCTTTTGGCGACGAACCTCGTAATTTATTTTCTATGTGGGAGAGAGAGCTGAAAAAAAATTCTGTGTAATATTTTGTATCTGTGATTTAAAACTAGTAATTTTAAGGGCGTTTCAGACGTTGTCATTTCGCATAAATCTGGTTGCTTTGTATAGTAGAATTTTAAAATGTTTCTAGAATTTCTAGATTATGTGTAATATCCAGAACGATACTTATCTCCATATCGATGGTAGCGCTTCCTACGTCACGCCACACTTGGCACAGTGTAGTTTGACGTTACCAATATTTTTATAAGCTCATTAAAATTATAACCACATTCAGCAGAAGAAATTAACCTATTTTTGTGTATGTTTATGAACGATAAACTTAAGAAATGTTAAGCTGGTTATACTTCAGGAAACATATAGTATTCTCTGCGTTAAAATTTAATTTCAGTAAAGTATACATATTTATGAAATTTTAATCTTTATTTTTAAAATGTTTTAAAAAATTTCTTCGATAATAAAGTTCTTTGCACAAAGTAGATTTTAGTTTATAAAAGTTATTAATAATTTTTAACATTTGATTCTTTATTTAAATACAAGTAAAACAGTAAGATGTTTATTTTCTCAAGAAACATTTCGTTTATGGTAAATATTCCATAACCATTTTCCCAAATAACATTCTATAGTAAAGAAAAAATAAATGTTTAGCATGTTGAATATTACCAAAGATACGGATTAATTCTAAAATTGTCGATTAAAATAACTATCGTTTTAGCAAGTATTACTGTCATTTTTCTTAAATTTCTGGAATATGATTAAAAGAATAAAACCACATTAGATTAAAATAAATCAGCATTTCGATGAAAACTCCATTAAACATTCGTCTAACGATGTACTCATTCAAGAATATTTTTGGAACTAACTTATCTGTGTACATAGCTTTTTTTTCAGTTAAATCCTAAAACAAATGCCAAATTGTACCAGCAGCTAATTTTTTCTTCATTGGATTTCTAACAAATATGAGAATAACAATTTGCCAAGTTGAAAATAAATAAAGACGTGGGACTATATAAAATCGGATCCAACCACTTTTTAAAATTTATCATACATTGCCTTGATAATATTATATTCGATGCTTTGTGTACATCACTAATTATAATGATCCCAATATTAGTTAAAGATAAGCATATAAATTATCTGTAAGAGAAATAATAGGTTTGTATATATGCGAATATCGTTGTAAGCATATTCAAATTTTAGTATTTTCTTGAGTATTTCCTTTCCACAATTTGAAATAACTAAATATCATTTTTACATTACAATTTTTCTCATTTTTAATAACAATTTCAAATATGAACTCATATAAATAATACTATAAAACATCACAAAAATATTTGTACTTTGAACAAAATCAACATTCTTTTTTCCAAAGTATTTGAAGAACTTCTATTACATTTTTTTTTCATTTTACTTAATTTTAGAACACTTTTTATTTGAAATTAATGATATTGATAAAAATAGAAAGGAAGTGAAGTCATGTCTTTTCCTCAAAGGAATCAATACTAAGCCTAGCTGAATATTTTGTAGAATTACCTAAATTTTTACAAAAATACAGTAAAAAGATTTTATTTATTGAACAACAGGATGCAATTATTGGTCTCAGTAACTCTTTCAATCCTACATAGTTTGTTTATTTCCTTATAGATCCGGTAAGAACCAGAACGAACTGCTCAAAACAGAACCAAACAAATGAAAGGAGAAAGAGAAAAACACGGAACTGGGAGAAAGGTCTTTTTGTGGTTTTGCTTGTCATTGTGTGATTTGTGATTCAATGTCACGCAAAATGGATTCATGAATAGCGACTGTCTACAAGTCTCCCTTCCATCGATTCCACTGAGTATGGTATACTGTAGGAGACCTTATGAAAGTACTGTGACTTGGGAAAGAATCTTAACTATATAAAGAAAGGAATCTTGCTGTTACAGATTCTTATTGCTTTAAAAGCTGAAAATTTTATAAAAGAAGTTACTATTACTTTTAATGCCATAGCTATGAGAAAAAAAAAGACCGAGACTCTTTGCAAATAATAATTTCTTCCTTAAAAATTAGATGCCAGAAATATTGCTTATGAGTTTTCAGGTAAGCTAATATAGTAGTGAAGTTTGTGCCTATTTTAAAAAGGGTTCCCTAAATTACAATGATTTTATTCTCTTTTTATCACCCCTGTTTCTTTCAGTGAACCCATGTTTATTTTCTGGAGTTATTTATATAAGTAGATTATATAAATAATTTATATAAGCGATTGGTGATTCGAATTGCATTATTTTCAAAAGAAGCTACTACTACAGATAATTAACTTAGAGTATAAACATTTGGACTCTGCATAGTCTGTAGTTTTGAAAATGATGCAGTGTTAACTTACTTAAACTGTTTTCTGTAAAGCTGAAAATTTTGTTTAAACTCTCAAGTATAGGTTAGTTATACACAGAGAAAAGACTACTCCAGTTCTATTTATATTCCCATTTCGAGAGAAATTTAGAGCATCATAAGTTATTCAAAATAAATGTATACGTTAGATATTGATTTAATTTTATTCTATCGATACATCTATTAATAACATCCAATTTAAACTAATTTTCTTGCAATTTTACTATTACATAAATGCGTTTTCGCAATAATTCTAAATTTGTTTCAAAAATTTTATATTGCTAGTACCTTCATTTCAAACAATGAGTGTAATCAGAACTATTCAATGAGTTCATAAGATTTAGTTGCATTTTTAAGAAAAACAAATGCGATACTATTTAAATAATAAAATATTTGTTCACACGCAGCATAGTATGGTAGTGTAGAAGAAAATACTAACTCAAAAATCGTCAGTTAATAGTGGTCATTAGGATCATTAATCACTTTATGAATTTGAATACAGTCTTGGGTAATATTAAATAAAAAAAATGTGATTATAAAAATATATACCTTTTTAAATATAGCGTTAAATAACATATTATTTTATGAAAAAAAAATTCATGAACATATTTTAGAAATACAAATAATTCTCACCAAATATTAAAGCTTAAAATGTTATAGCAATAAATTAATTTAGGATTAAAAAAATTACAATTGGGAAATAATAAACAAAAAAAAAATTAATTAAATGACCTCATGGGTATTTATTTGATTCAATTGAGCATTAACTCAGTAAAAATTACACTTAAATATAAATTTTTCTCTAGAACAAATTTTTTACATTCAAATTCAAAAAACCATTTAAAGAATTAAATTTTAAGTATTTCATATTAAATAAAAGATTATTTTAAATAAAAAGAAAGATTAGCTCCCTTAAAATATCTTACAATTAATCCAGAATATTATTATTATATTATTTTTTATGCTGATATTAGTTAAAAAAAATTATTATATATATAATGCCAAAAAATAGATCTTAAAGTATTCATTATAACTTATTAAGTTCACTGTTGGTTAAGCTTTGCTAAAAAATGTTATAAAAAATAAATCGTGATATTTAATAGCTAAGCAAATTAGAGATTATTATTTTTTATGCTTTCCTCCTAATAATTGAGTTAATTTTCTTATAAAAAATACAATATTTTTATCAGATATCAGGTGTAAGAAGTCAAAATTGTTTTTGTATATGTAAACTACAGTCTTTTATAAGAGTTTTTATAAAGAGGTTGAATTTATCTGATTCTGAGAGATTTTTCTCCTGTTATAAAAACTTTTTTCTTCTAGGGTATGAAGGAGGCTACATATACCAATAACTTGAACATAATGAAGAAAAGAATTTCTAACAACTAATAAAGGAATAATAAACATGAATAGATCAAGCTTTTAAACACGAAAATGTAACATTCGATAAGATATAAATAACAGTATATAACCTAGTTAATGTTTCCATCATGTTCTGTTTGCATTTTTGATACATATGTTACATTTGGTTATTAAATTATATATATATATATATATATCTTAAGAATAAATCTGTGATATACATTTTCCGTATTATATTAGACTATTATCAAAACATATTTACTAACATCCTCGAACAACGTTAACATTTTTAAAATTTTATGTTATAAATTTTATACAAAAAAAGGATACCAAATACATTTTCTTTCCACCGCTTATAATCAAACTTTAATAAAAAGTATTATTTTTATATGATGTATAAAACTTTTACTTGTATTTAGTTTATTATCAAAATTTTAAAACATGAAAAATTAGATAAATATGATATGTAGTCTGGCTCTGAATCTTACACTGATTGTTGGGTGATTCTTGTAAATTAGATGATAGAAAAACCCGTGTGCCATATTTAAAAAAATCGTATCTACTGCGTTGGTTGTGTTATTTAACTGAGTATATATTATTTTTATGAAACAAGTTACATTATCTATCCATTTATCTATAAGAAGTCATTTTTCTGAGCCTCTATTTTCCATTAGCTTTTTATGTCTGGTTATCTAATTTGTTATTCACTTTATCTTTAGGTTAAAGAAATTTTTATTCTACATAATTAGTTTTGTAAGAAAAATATTTCTATAGTGACATAGAATGCGAAATTGTTTTAAATTAAATAAAATAATATTTAATCTTTTTTAAATGTTTCAATCATTTCAATATATAATACATTTTCTAACATGCATTTGGTTCTCCTGAATTAGAATTTTGAGTATTGTATATGAACAATACTTAATAATTGTATATCAATTACGAAAATGTAAAACTTTGTCTTCGAGGACTTAAATGTTATATTTTATTGACACAATTTTAAATCATTTGTAAATTCATCTTATCGAGAAAAAAAAGTTCATATGCTTTAGTCTAGGAATCACCGTTTTTTGATGATATTTTATGGATCTATTAGTTTATTGTTATCTCTTCTTTTTAGCATATTAAAAGGAGATTGCCAAAAGGGACTTGTAAAATCTTGTACTTTCATTTTACTAAGACAACTTCAATAGAAGAATTAATATATTTAACGAATGAAATTTTTCAAATATAACAGGAAGTTAATTAAGTATAAATGTATAAGAATTAACGAAATATGAGTTATCTGACAATCATCTCAAAAGAGAATAAAAATAACAAATACTATCTTTCCAGTTGCTTTTATAGTTGGTAAGCGTAGAATCACAACTGTTCGCAAGAAGTGGGAAAGGCATGCAAATAAATGATAACAAGGTATCGATTGCTATGTAAACGAGGAAATAATAAACGGGTGTGAATAATTCATGTCTTCCAACTTACACGTCGTCTTACCCTGATGAAGACAACCTTAATCGCAAACCTTCAGTAAGTTAACGTACAGGAACTTTATCGTCCGTCGTGACAGGTTTTCTTGAAAAAATTGTTACATGTGATGTACTAGCTGGTTTAGAATAGCTATAT
>BMAV01023951.1:200132-212200 GCA_019973955.1 Trichonephila inaurata madagascariensis | reverse complement strand
ATTCTTAAAAAAAAGTTGCATTAAGAACCCAATATGTCTCATCATTTAGATAATCCTAACCTCTGCACGCGGATCAATAGACAAAAAGTATACAGGATGGTTATGTCGAAAGTAACCTTTTTCAGTATGCGTTATCTCGCTCCACCAAATAGGCTTATTTACCAAAACCCTTACGCGAAGGTAAAAGTTCGCTCTATTTTTATTTTTCAATTTTGAATCTAAATTTTAAAAAAAACCCCGACATATATATATATATACACTGGGGGCAAAACTTAAGCAACAGGTGGGTTTATTGCCAAACTTCAGAAAAATCATCTGAGAGACATAAAATTTCAAAGGGGGGAGGTATTATGTACGTAAGGAGACGAAAGCATCGGCGCTAAAAAAGGGGAATACAACGCATACTATGGAATCAAACAAAACAAGCTTTTGAACGCGTATCGTGACTCATGATTGTTATCAACGGAAGAACAACAAGCAGATGTTCCTTAATATGGTATATGCCCTCCCCTTACTACAATGGTTGCTTTGCACCGTCTCCGCATACTCAGAACCAGCTGGTCAATTTCTTGGGGTAGGGTCCCATTCCTCAATAAACATCTGTTTGAGTTGTTGGTTGTACCCCGGGATGATGTGAGCGTGTGGCAATAGTCTCCCCAAAAGCATCCAAAATGTTCGATAAATTTAAATTGGGGGACGCTGGCCAATCCATTCGGTGATATCTTCTTTTTCCCAGCAGCTCCTCAACAGAAAAGGGTGCGATGTGGCGTCATTGTCATCCATAAAGATGAAGTCGGGGCCCAAAGGCACATCGGAAAAGATGCAGAGGGGGAAGAAGTACCCCTCACAATAGCGATCCCCGGTTACAGCCCCTCTGTCGAAAAGGGGAAGCTTAGTTCCCCGTTCAGCATAATCCCAAACCCGACAAGAACCCCAGGACCACCATAACGATTTTTTCCTTTATGTTACTGGGATACAAACGGGTCCCGATCTCTCTCCAAATCAAAACGCGTTGAGAATCGCTTCTGGTACTGAACCGACTCTCATCCATAAAAAGAGAACACGACTCCATTGATCAGTTGTCCAGTTTTTGTGCTCTCTGGCCCACTGTAAACGGTGAGGTAGCTTCGGTGGCCATCTTTCAACGGGAGGCAGCGTTCAGGACGGCGGGTGAACAGGCCCCGTGAGGCATCTGGCCACAGTAAGCCGCTACACTTGTCGACCTGTTGCTGTACAGAGTTTCTACGAAATGGCGCTTGCTGACTGCTGTCCGAACTTTTTCGCCTGCAGGGATGATATATCGGTCATCCCTGCGGTTGTCGTCCTCGGTGGCCTACAACCTTTCCTAACAGCTGTACCCATGTGGTTTTGGAACTGCGTTTTTCCAAGCGCGCGCGAAACGACACTTTGTTGATTCGAACTCTGCAGCTACACTGGTGACGGTACACGCCCCTCCTCCAGCTTTGCGATCATTCTTCTACGTGTGAAGTCATCCAGATGATTTCTTCTAGCCACTTCACGAACTGACTCACACTGGCACTTTCAGGAAATATGGTGAATTACGTCTGCGTCCTTCATTTCATTCTACTGTTGAGCAGCGCGCGCCGACATTACGCGTTTGCGTACGCTCACATCGCTTCTGACGTTTTTGTTTCTGATATTTGCATACGCATGACGTTTCTACCCCGACTTACGTGTTCCCTCTGCGATCTCCAGACCTCCCTTTTCTGCAATTTCATGGCTATCTATAAGACCACATTGTTGCTTAAGTTTTGCACACCGGTGTATATATACCTAAGGTAGAAAAGTCTGCGTTCACGTACTATTGCTTACATGAACAATGAAAAAAAAGTTTAAAAACTGGAATTTAAAAATCAAATATTAATTAGATTTTATTTAGTTCATTTTAAGTATTCAGAATAGCAAAAGAGTAAATTTGGTTTGCCTTCATAGATTTTAAAATAAAGACGCATTTGTAGCGATACCTGCAAAAATCAAGTAGAAAAAGTCTGCGTTCACTGTTTTAGTAGAAGCTCTAAGAAATATTTAAAAAAGGATAATGAGAGCTATTTAATAGCTGGTTGGATAACGCGAAGGTCTTTCTCTGTCTTTCGAGTACCTCCTGAAGTCGTTTCGGCATTGAATTAACAAGTTTAGTTGTTTCTTCAGCGCTTATCTTCTCCCAATCGTCCTTAAGAACACTCTTCAGCATATCCTTGCTAGATATATTGTGTTGACGAATCTTACGCTCCAGAAAATCTCATAGGTGCTTTACAGAACTCAGATCAGGTGACTGTGGGGGCGTGTGCAGTTGATTTGAGACATTATACAATAGCCAAAGCTTCACAATCTCAGCGGTTTGCTTAGGATCGTGTCGGGTTGGAAGCTAAATGACGTCCCAAGGCCGAGTTTGGTGGCACTTTCCTTTAATTTTTTAGGACATCAAGGTATAATCATATTTGATCATAATTGATTCGATATACTCCAACTTGCCAACACCATTGCTCGCCATGCACCCCCACACCATAACTCCACCGCCGCCGTGCTTCACCGTTGGTACTAAGTGCTCTTTTTGAAGAGCTGTACAAGGTTATTGCATACCAATTTATAATCTTTTTATGCCAAAAGATGTAAATTTGCTTCATTGGAGAATATCACAGTCCTCCAGAACTCGAAACCATATGTATATGCTCTTTTGCAAAAGTTATTCGTTGGTCTTTGAAATATAAGGCTTTCTACGAGCTACTCGACTACAGTTACCGTCCTTTTTCAAGATTTTTCTTGTAGTATCCTATGTAGTATGCTATTTGAGTTCCAGTCAAACGCGGATTTTTTTTCACCACCCATAGCATACTTCCTTTTTCTCTGATTGTGAGTTTAGATGGACGATCTGAACGAGGTTTCGATGTGTTAATTCTTGCAGTTTTAAAGTTATTAATAACCCGTTAGATAGATGAATACTACCATCCAATGGATGTTGTTATATCCCAACGACTTTTTCCATCTTTCCACATTTTTCATAATGATTTTAAGCTCACTGATACTAATTTCCTTCTTTTTATTTTCCATGTCATTGAATTGCTTCATTACCTCACAAAAATATAAAAAGTTATTGGTAACAACTTTCTTAAGCTATTTAACTTGATAACTGAATGCAAAACTCTGTTAACCTATAATGCCTGTTGATAAAATTCCAGGAATCATGAATATATTGAAATGGTGAAGACACGGACTTTTTCCTTGCCAACTATTTGCGTGCATGGCTACAAAAACCCGCTATCTTACGTAGTTTTAATTCAAAACTAATTATTCTTGCATGCTCAACATTTAAATAATAGTAAACAAATTCATAAAAATTTTGTTAGAAAAAAATTATATTTCTATTAAATTTTACCTTTGCTCTTTGAGTTGTTAGGGTGAACGCAGATTTTTCTGGCTAGTGTATATATATAGGGAAAAGTGAACTAATAGTAGAAATTGAACAAAATCATTGTGAAAACTTTCCACGTTTATCGTGATTAAATGCTTCTATTTTTAAAAAAAATCATAATTGAAACTATTTTTACAAGAATGAAAAAAAAAAAAACAAAGAGAGGAAAAAAGAAAAAGAAATGCTTCACGCGGTTCAAGGATTATACAACAGTTTATTAAGAGTAAAATATTTAATTTAGTAGTACTTAAATATTAATTTGTAACAATATGAATAGTTTTTTTTTTAAATTGAGTCCTTCGTACCGTGAAATGTCAAAAGAATTTATTTTATTTATAACTTTAACCTCGAGAACTTTCTTGCATTGTTTCGAGTGCAAAACTATTAATCAACCAATCAGGAAGTGGGAAACACTAAAATTACAAACAATCCATATCGTGAGAAGGAGATGCATTTTAACTTCTAAAGAACATTTGACACGTGTTTTTTCAATCCTAATATTTGCAACACAGAGCTGTTTTCAATATTTTCAATTGTAAATTACTCTTTTCATTGAATTATTTTTAACACGCTTTTATTAGCTTCACCTCTCTCTGTATGTAACGCGGAATCTTTAAACTCGATTTTAACCCACTTTAAAAGGTCACATTAATTCGAAATATTGCACACTTGTCAAGGACCGATGACAATACAATAATTTCATAATTTTGTTCCATTGTCCTGATCAGGATCACCAGGGTTGACGATTACCCTTTTCCAGATTTGGTACTAATTCCCGAATTGGCGACTAAAAGATTATGTTACAACCCTAAAGCGAAAATGCTCATGGTTAAACGTTCATGTATTTTGCAAACCAGGCCGAATTGACGCACTGATATGATGCCAATGGATATTCAAGATTTTAAGAAAATGACGCATTTAGGATTAATTCATCAATGAATAAATGAAGTTTTAGTTTAAAAAACTAAAAAAACACGTTTTTATTGTAGATCGAAAAAATTAAAAATAAATTATAGTTTAAAAAAACTAAAAAACACTCTGTTATATTTAATGGAACTAAAAAGTAAAAAATAATTCTTAATATAAGAATAAAATGATTAACGAGAAAATTAATGTTATTGTGGTAAAAGCGCGTGGGGTGCTTCGTACTACATTTATACACTAACTCTGCATTTTGGAATAGAACTAGTAAGAAATTACAACATTTGATATCGAGCATCCCCCCGCGCTTTTACCACAATAACATTAATTTTCTCGTTTATCATTTTATTCTTATATTAAGAATTATTTTTTACTTTTTAGTTCGATTAAGTATAAACGCGTGTTTTTTTTAGTTTTTTATAAACTATAATTTATATATATATATATATATATATATATATATATATATATTAATCTTGTTGTTCAATCTATTATTGCTACATTATCACAACCACCTTGGGCGCGACAGCCGAATGTTATAGGTATCGGACCTTAGCTGGCTTTGTCCTGAGTTCGAGCCCAGTACCACTAAAGACCCACCGTGTAGGGAGGCGATGCGCACTAAATCTGTCGAGAGCTGAAACGTCCTCCCGTTGGTGTGGTGTGGTAGTTAGGAGAGGGGGTGCCAGCTCAGGTGTCGTCCACGTCACTTGACCATGGTTCAAAATAACGTGGTCCGTCGCCAAAAGCCCTCGTGTAGCTAAACAGTGCGACGTTAATATTCACTAACTAATCGCAACCACCTTATTAAAAATCAGCAAAGTGCCAAATTCTAATAACTTGACACTATTACTTCATAGAGTAGTCAGATACCTAATTTCTCTCCAGTCATGTGAATTTCCGGTGTAGATTAACTGATGCATGTTAAACCTGTAGCTTCTGAAAACCCTCACGTTGGCGTGGTATGGAGTGGAGTACTTGTTCAAGTATCGTCCTTGTCACTTAATCGAGATTCGGAATTACGAGTTCTCCTAGAGTTGATTCAGAAAGCTACACATTAAATAAGGGTACCAGGATATGCTCGAAAGAGTAAAATGCCAAAAATAAGACTTTGTTTATGGGACATATGCCTTTAAAAATTTCGAATAGAGGTTAGATTTTCTTGTGATCTTATAAAAGATATTTTTTAATCACATTCAGTAGAAATACAAAAAGAGTTTTTTAGTTCATTTTTTTCTGTTTATGTTAAGTTGGACATAATTTTTGAGATCTCATAATACATTCTTATGTTTAGGTACCATGTTTCAATTCCTACTATTAGCTCGCACTGTCTATATATTTATTTATTTATATATTTGTATATTTATTTATTTATCTTGGTGGAATTTTCAATCTTTAATAAAATACATTTTAAAGCGCTGAATTGAGCTGAAATTTTATATACAGAATCATTTTGGATGACAATACAATAATTTAATTATAATTAATAAAAATTAATTGATTAAAACTAATTATTTAAACAATTACAAATACAGTCACGTTGGCGACTTGTGTCAAAACTTGAAAAGGTTTTTTTCTCACGTGTTAAAGCATTCAGTTGGACTGAAATTAAAAGGACACAATACGATACTTTAATGATAATTAAAAAAACTAATTACCCCTTAATGTTGTGATTCTGTGTCCTATGTATATATATATTTATATTAATTGTAACTATTTAATAAAAAGTAGCTAAAATAAAAATTTTCGTTGTTGATCTAAGTAGGAATTGACTTAAAAACTATTTTTTTATATTACTTGTTTATAGAAATATCTTTTAAATATGTAAAACATTTTTTTTTGCACATTTATAAAACAATACACAAAATATAGTGAACCTATTTTTTTAGTAAAATATTAAGACAGTTTCTTTAAAATATTACTAAACTTTGTAATTTTGAAAATTTTTCTATTTTTTTCCCCTTTTTTACACATAAAACTATTTTTTAAATAACCATTTACAACATCGACTTAAAAAAACAGCTTCACTATATGCACAGGTATCCTGTATAAAAAATTTGGAAACAACATACAGTGCAAAAGTTTTTTTTAAAAAAGTGTATCTAAAAGCAAAAAATTATACTTTGGCAAAAAAGTGAAAAAAACTAAACATTTGCAAACGTTCGCTTACATTTTTGTTACGTACTTTTTCATATTTTAAGGTTATTTTATCAACGAATATATAAATGTTATACACTTTTAATTTCAGAAAAATATGTGTGTGCACACACACACATCATACTTTAATATTAAAATTGAAAAGTCATTTTTTTTAATGTGTATGATGTCCTGGTTCCCTTAAGAAATCCCGCTGTGTTTTTATAAAATAATGCATCCCCCCATTTTCCCTCTGTCCCTCACTCGCCTGTTGTTTCAGTGGTTCGATAGTTTTTCTTTCGCCGATCGTTTTCATCTTAAGGCGGTCTTCGATTAATCTTAAAGAATAGGACTAGAATTTGGAACATTTTTTCAGATATAAAAAAAATTAAACATTAATATGATATTCTGGCTTCACTATCCTTTAGAGAGCAGCATTTTTTATCATACTTTCCGTTTTTAACCGAGTTTCTTCATTTTTTCTGGTATAAAATGTGTTTCGCGTTTTTTCTCCTATACCGTAATGTTAAATGGGCTATGCCTTCACGTATTACAACAACAACAAAATATTCATGGAATATTTTGGCATTTTTAAAAACACTATATTGTTAGCAGAGGTATGAGTTATAATATTGCAAATTTCCATGGAAATTGAGGCGTTTTTCTGTCTGAAAATGTGCTTCACGTTTAGTTCAAGCTGTTGTACTTTTACCGAAGACAGCCTTAAAAGTTGGCCATCGGCGGCACCGTGCAGAGTGGGGTAAGGAGCACGAAAACTGGACATCTCGTCAATGGAGTCGTGTCTTCTTTACAGATGAGAGTCGTTTCAATGCCACAAGCGATTCTTTGATTTGAAGAGAGGTCGGGACACGGTTTCACCCCAGTAACATCACGGAAATAGAGCGTTCTGGTGGTCTTGGAGTTATCGTCTGAGGAGGCATTATACTGCACGAGCGGAAGCTCCTCGTTTTCGGCCAGAGATCGCTATCGTAAAGAGGTGATCCTTCCGCATGTGCGTCTTTTCCGAGGTGCTATTGGATCAGACTTCATTTTTATGGATGGATGACAATGCACGGCTATACCGAACTGCTGATGTTCAGCAGCTACTGGAAAGTGAAGATATCACTCGAATGGATTGTCGAGCATTCTCCCTTGATTTAAATCCCATAGAACATGTATGGGATGCTTTGAGGAGACGCCTTGTGTGGCACAATTACATCCACCGGGGAACACCCAACAACTGAAACAGATGCTGTTTGAGGAATGGGCACTCTTATCTCAAGAACTGTTGGACTGATTGATTGAATATTAACGTCGCACTGTTCAGCTACACGAGGGCTTTTGGCGACGGACCACGTAATTTTGAACCATGGTCAAGTGACGTGGACGACACCTGAGCTGGCACGCCTCCCTCTCCTAACTACCACACCAACGGGAGGACGTTTCATCTCTCGACAGATTTAACGTGCATCGCTGCCCTACACGGCGGGTCTTTAGTGGTACTGGGCCCGAACTCGTGACAAGGCAAGCCACGATCCGATACCTATACCACTCGGCTACAGCGGCCAAGAACTGTTAGACAATCTGGTGCTTAGTCTGGAGAGACAGTGCGAAGTAACCAATGCAGTAAGGGGAGGGCATATCTCATACTTAGGAACGTCTGCTTGTTGTTCTTCCTCTTGGACAAACAATCCTGTGTAACGATACTATGAGTTCAATAAAGCCCCCCCCCGGTTTTTTTTGTTTCCATACTATACGCATCGTATTCATTAATGAGCAACTACGCTTTCGTCATCGTGCTGTTTCTCATTTTTGAATTTCATGTCTCTCAGATGATTTCTCGTGGAGTTCAGGCAAAAAAACACTTGTTGCTTAAGTTTTGCACACCGTTATATATATGTGTAACATAAATTTTAGTGCATACATAATTAAATTAAAAGTAAATAATTTTTTAAATAATAATTTTATAAGGGGGTATTTCTTCCCCTACCCAAGTTTCCGCTTCGGTTCAACGTTCGGTTTGGCACAATTTTCTACTTACTGAGATTTTATTCATCTATTATATAAGCTTTAAAAAAATTGTAATTGAAATATGTGGTTTTTTACATGAAATAAGCACTGAAAACTTGAAATCTTCTGTGTTTATGACAAGAATCTTAGAGGAGGGGGGGGGGAATTTAAAAAAAATTAATGTGTTTGGTATGTGCTCGTTTCCATATCATAGACACGCACTTGGTATTTCCCCATTTAATTTACATTACCAAGGTCACATGAAGAGGAAAAACATAAGCATCCTTTGTAAGAGGACTTATTCACCTATTGATCTTGCCTCTGCATGATGCAATCAATTTCTATTTCATTCTCTTAAGCAATGTTGAAAGTACTTTGTCCCAAAATAACCGCATCGCATTCACGGATCTCACCGCAGCTCAATTTACAGCTAACCTCGTGACCCGAAGACATCTGCGAAATTCAATTGGTTTCGTTTACAGCTCATCTTCTGTTTTTGTTAATTGCCCATGTTAAACGAAATAAATTTTTCCGGAGTAGTATTCAACACGAGCAATATTAACGATGAATATTATATTCTAATTCTTTCTTTTTTTTAAAATGGTGTCTGGTAACGAAACTACTTCCAAGTGTGTTTACTTTTATTTAATTTAAACGAGAAGCTATTTAGCTTACTTGAAAGTAATCAAACCTTTTCATTGTCACAATGATTCGTAATGAGATATGCTCCGAAATTGGAGACAGAGGAAAGAAAGAGTGCTTATTACAGTTAGAAAATGAAAAGTAATAGGTGAAGAAACAAACAAAAAGTATCGAATTATTATCAGGCGTAGTAATGAGGGGTAATAAATTATAGTTTAAAAAAACTAAAAAATAATTCTTAATATAAGAATAAAAAGAATAACGAGAAAATTAATGCCATTGTGGTAAAAGCGTGGGGTGCTTTTTATTACATTTTTACACTAACTCTGCTTTTCGGAATAGAACTAGTAAGAAATTATAACATTTGATATCGAGCACCTCACGCTTTTACCATATTGACATTAATTTTCTCGTTTTAATTATTTTATTCTTATATTAAGAATTATTTTTTACTTTTTAGTTCGATTCACTCTAAAAGCGTGCTTTTTAATTTTTTAAGACTATAATTTAATTTTCATTTTTTTTAGTTCTATCTACAATAAAAGCGTGTTTTTTTTAGTTTTTTAAACTATCATTTATTCATTGATGAATTAATTTTAAATGCGTCATTTTTTTTTCGGATCTGGGATACCCATTGGCGTTTTCGTTTTAGGGTTGCAACTTAATCTTTTAATCGCCAAATAGTTAACCCTGACGGTACTGATCAGGACAATTAGCTTAACAGGATCAGCTTACCGATCTCTCTCTTTGAAAGACAATAACACTAACTCCTCTCTCGTGTGACATTCGCGCATGCGCAATCCCTCGGATTAGTCTCGTTGCCATCTAGAGTTTTAAAATGTGTCTGGATTTCGTTACAATATTTGTGCGAAGTGTTTTCTCTCAGGTGAATGATATCACGTTAAGCGCTACTGCTAAATTTTAAATCATTTCATTATATAGCACAAAATATTGACTCTACGTATATGATTAACTCTTCACGTGTTTTGTTCAGAGATGCAGGGAAGTTCATTTGAAGGGCAGACTCGTAATTTATTTAATCAAGTAGATTTTCTATTTTTATACTTGAATGTATGTACCACAATATCTACCACTATCCTCAAATTCTCCCTGCCCCAAGGGCGTTGAGTGCTGTTTGGTATATTTTGAAGAAATTTATTACACTATCAACGGAAATAAGTTAGAAAATATTTTGAAATAACATCAGCGAGCTGCAGATAACAGGAAATATGATTTCGTAATGCGTTTACCTTTAAAATAATTCTACGTCATTTACATTTACAAAACACTTTATTTGTCCACAAAATATACAGAGAGCGACATATTAGCTGATACACATCAAATACAACCATACAAATATTTAATTTTGAAAAGCTGCGCACGCTTTCCCTTCCAAGTATGTGCAATGAAAATTCGAAATAATTAATATTTAAGTGACGCTTCAGAATCATTACCACATGATTTGAATTGATCCAAGATTCCAGATTACACAAAAATTACAATAAATTTGCATAATCGATAAATAACACAGAACATTTATCCCTCAACAACATATAAAAGTTTTATGAAGCGTAAAAATGATGGACAAGTAAAATAATGACAACACACATACAAATAAACCCTAAAGTATCTCGGAAAATATTCGTTACATTTTGCTTCAGGTATAATCAAAGGTTATGTATTGTATATTACGCAAATAAAATCAGTATTTGTCATTTAATTTTTTCCCCAGTTGAATCTATGACAGAGAATTTAGTGAATTAGATTTCTTGATTAATAGAATTTGTCTGATAATAAAAGCGTTCGAATCCATTGTTTCTGGATATCTGTAATGTACTGTTGCCACAACTTTATCTAATGTGAATTTCATGAAAAAAAAAGTACAATATATATATGAAAATGAAAATCATAAATAAAAGATCAAAAACAAAAGCATTCCCAATCTTACATTAAATGCCCATATCCAAAAAAGAATTAATAACAATAATTATTCAAGCATTTTGAAATTACATGTGTTAAATAAACAGCGGACAAATATATATACGAAATATTTGATTTTTTTTTATTCGAAATTTTGTCAGGCAATGGGAGATTTCAATAAAAGAATGTATGATTTTGCAATTAGGTGGTAAAAAAAAAAAAAATACAGAAAAAAATGAAAGAAAACTTACCCCTAAATTTAGTTACTTTAAAGCTATTATAGAATCAAATTTTATAAAAATGTTTGCTTCTTAGATATGTAAATTATGAGCTAATCTGACGATATATTCTGATAATATGAGATAATGAGTTAATTTCTTTTTCTCTTATCCAAATTCATAAATTTTCCTGTAGATTTCTAAGAGCTTATGAATCTTCAGATAAGAAACATGGACACAAATTCTCAGTTTTAGAAATATGGAATTTTTATAATATATTTCGATTTTAATCAACAAATAGCACTACGACACAAAAATTGCGAGAATAAATTTTTTAATATTTTTTTTTCTTTCAAAAACATTTTGATAATGTAAGAGGATAAATAACAAAGAACAAGCATCCGAAAAAGGATTTAAAATAAAGCCTCTATCTTCTTAACAAAAGACCAAAAATTAAGAACAAGCTAAGAAAAGCATAATGTATGTAAGGAATGAAAAAATAGTGTAGACACATTTACAAAAAAAATATAGCAGGGTTCAATTTTTGATTTATGTGAAAATTGCATTTGATTATAAAACTTACAACTTACTTTTAAGTATTTGAAAATTAAATTACGCAGGCCTTTCGATTCAATCAAATCTAGAACTTTGATTCACGGTTTACAATCAGAAACGATCCCCCATTCTCATTAACGTTTGACAAACGTGGTGGAAAATACAAGAAAAAGGGAAGGGATGTGAAGGAAGAAGATTCGTTCTGGGTACCTTCCGTTCCGAACGCAAGTACGTAA
>BMAV01023951.1:169888-180298 GCA_019973955.1 Trichonephila inaurata madagascariensis | reverse complement strand
GAGCGCTAAAAAAATTTATCTCCATGATAATAATGTGAATGCGAGTTTTTTTATTCTTATTGTCACTAGCAATCTTTATTTCCGCAGATAGCAACAGATACAGGAAAAATAAGGTTATTTTTGCTACTATTCAAAAATGGTTTATACACAACTAATTTAATTGCACTTAATATACGTTTGAGATTACAAAGATAAATTTTAGAATTTACTTTAAAATGATGCTCAAAACGAATTCCATGATTTTTTAAAAATTTGCGTCGACATTTTTGCCTCTCTTCAAAAAAGAAATAACGTATAATAATGAATTTCATCAATTCAAATATTCAACATTCTTTTAATGAAACGAATATCACTAGTTATTATTTTAGCGGGTGCAAGGGAAGAGGTTATGAAACAGCAACTCCCACATTCATTCGAAGTACAACAACAAATAATAAATAAGGTAACGTTCATTAAAAAAATAACGAATTTCAAATTCTAATAGGAGTGAATTCAAATGTAAACAATGGAACAGAAATTAACACATACTAAATTTCAAAATGGAGTCGATTTCCTTGATTGCATTACCAGACATTTTCAAAAATTACTTTTGCCACATGCTTTAACGATTTACTTTTTAAAAACTTTTAAGCGAAAAATCCCGAATTGACATGTGTTCTATTTCCATCTCACTAATTTTGTAGAATATTTTTAGAACACTTTCATTAAAATTATACAGTTTGTTTCGTTGCACGAATCACTAAAAAGAATCTATCATATCTTCTCCTGTTAATTATTAAAAATTAAATCTTTCATTTTCTGCTACAAACTACTTGTTCCTAGTTAATTTGCATTAGATTATCGTATCTTGTCTTCTTTGATTAAAAAAATAATTTAAAATTAAAAAAGCATAAAAAATTAATTAACCGATAAGTGGTTTTGTTTAAGGTCTACTATTCCGACTACGTTCGGAACCGTGATTTTAAAAAAGAGCATAAATTGATAATTTTCATGATGTTTAGTGTCACTTAGATTAGAATACATGTATAACATTGTTTTAAGGACATTTTGACAATAAAAAATTACTTGAATACAATATTTCGGCAAAAAATTAATTTAGAATAACCTTTTTCAAAATGTTCTCCTTTTGTCAAAAATGCTTCTATTTTAATATTTTGCCTGTATATAGTTCAGACCTCTGTACGGAGGCTCAACTCAGATTTTTGAAAAATTCATTATTTTCAGAGTCACAACCAACTGAAATATATATATAATTGTCGACGTTTTCTTCTTAAAATTTCTCCCCTCTGTTGTCGTAAAACATGGATAACCCCACTTCTAAGTTATATATTTCAAAAATTCTAGTTGAGCCTCTGGAGAGAGGTTTGAGCTATATACAGGCAAAATATTATTATAATAGAAGCATTTTTCACAAAAGGAGAATATTTTGAAAATGGGTCATTCTATGTTCATTTTTGTCAAAATATTGTACTGAAATAATTTTTTTTATTGTAATACTATTCTTAAAACATTTTTATATACATTTTCTAATCTGTGACACTAAATATCATACATATTATCCATTTATACGGTTTTGCAAAATCACGGTTCCGAACGTACATGTCATTTTGAACGAAATTATTATTATTATTATTTTCTGAGTTTTTTTATAGTCATTTAAAATATTCTAATTCAGCAGCAACAAAACAAATCCTAAAAGGAAAGAATATTTCTAGTTTTCATTAGTTCAGTTTTCTTTCTGATCTATATTAAAGTTGGACTATTTTTTAAACTATTTTAGGTGGCAGCAGTGAGTGAGTGAATGAATATTGACGTCGCACTGTTCAGCTACAGGAGGGCTTTTGGCGACGGACCTCCACCTTTTAAAAATTCAGTTGGATACCTTTACAACTTTTCCTATACATAAACTGCTTTTTGCGCAAAATTCTGTAAATAATTATTTATATAATGCATAATAATTTGGCAATACTTAGATTATTATTTATAAAAAAAAATAAGTTTAAAAAAAAGATATGTAGGAGTTTTAATTATTTTAGAATCTCGTATACTAATTCTATAATAAAATGAAGAATTTTGCTATCTAACGTTCACCTTTAAGTGAACACAGTCGCAACGTTGATACTGAGATACACATTTAAGGGATTTTCTCAAAGAATTATCGAATAAAATCATGGGGATAGCTATAATTTATACGGTTGAGTGAGTGAGTGAATATTAACGTCGCACTATTCAGCTACTCTAATGCTTTTGGCGACGGGCCTCGTCATTTTGAACCATGGTGAAATAACGAGGACGACACCCGAGATGTGGCAACCCACTCTCCTAACTTCCACACCAACAGGAGGACGCTTGAGCCTCGACAGATTTAACAAGCATCGCTCCCCTACACGGCGGGTCTTTAGTGGTACTGGGCTCGAACTGATGACACGCCAGCCACGATCCGATATCTTGACCACTAGGCGGCAGCGGTAACCTAATGGTCATGGCTACAGAATCGTGGTCTACTTGTCGTGAGTTCTAGTCCCGGTGCCACTAAAGAGCCGCTATGTAGAGGGGGTGATGCACGTTAAATCTATACAAGCTTAAGGTCTTTCCGTCGGTGTAGTGTGAAAGTTCGGAGAGGGGGTGTGAGCTGATGTGTGGCCTTCATCTCTTGACCGTGGTTCAAAATGACTTAAATGATGAGGTTCGTCGTCATTTGCCCTCGTGTTGCTTTAGAATGCCAAGTTAAGAGACACTCATTTAACTATTTTAAAGACTTGCTTATAAGCCTTTAAAAAAATACGAGTATATATTTAGATATTCCCCTGACTTTTGCTTTATAAAACGCATTTCAATGGAATCGAATGAATAAGACAGTTCGTATTTTAGAGAAATAATTCGAAAAAAGTAGAACTAATATAACACTCACAAATTCAAAATGACCGGCAGATGAAGAAACAAATTATTTATTATTCGAAATATAACTAGATAAAATAAAATGTGTATCAAACACTAGTTCATCAGTTATTCGTAGCGTGTATAAAATGCAATGCAGTGATATTTCTTTTGTCTTTCAGTATTACACAAATACATACTTTCATTTTAAGAGAAAATGCGCTGTAAATAACGCGTTGATGAAATTACGATTCGAAACAATACAAGTCTGGATCCATAAAAACGCAATAATGGTCACGCCGCAGCTCTTCAAGAGTCTGAATAAATGTAAAGGTAAGTTACAAAAGGAAAATCTTTATGTCTTATTTCACCATTTTCTAAAATGCCACAACATTCCACCGGTGTGGAGTTGTCAAAGCGTAACATGTAGTCTGGTCTCTGAGCAGAGATTTATATTCATGCGTAGTGGTCACAATGATTACTTAATATTTAGTATATTCAAGATGACAGAGAAGCAACTTACCTCGAAGAGAAGTCCGTCGCCAGATACAACGACGATACCGTCCCATTTGGATATGTCGGCTTTCTTCATGAAATCTCGGGCGCAATTAGCACGATCTGGAATAGGAATAAAGATGACATTAATACGAAATCGATCACATATAGTTGAAATATAAAACACATTCAATCATCTGAATGTCACTTTTGATCCCCAAATTTACTCATTACTTAAAAATCAATAAACGTATGCCAATTTGTTGTTAAAATAAAACTGGATTATTTGATAGTTTCATTTTCTCCTTAAGTACGAAAACTCATCATAAAGGGGTTTAATTTTGGTGGATTTTCAACATATGAATATTGATTAAGGCATTAAATAAGGCTCAGTATCTTTATTAATATACTAGAAATTGCGGTTATCTCAAAACGCGAAACTTATACGTATATAATATTCATAATTTTTTTTAACAGTAAAAAAAGAAAAATTAACCGTTATTGTAAAATCCAGCGTATAAAGCGCACCTATACTTTCAAGCTGCATTTTTTAATTATTCGGTATATTTGCAGTATAACGCGCATCCCTTTTTTACGAAGAAATCTGAAATGTATGAAAACAAGGCTTTTATGTTTTGAAGTCATTTATTCAAGATATTACCCCCAAGGCTTTTGTGAAAAAATAATACATTTCTAGAACTGCATACCTTTAAGTTCATAAGGAGTGTATATATACGTTTTTAAGTCATTTATTCAAAATATTATCCCAGAGGCTTTTGAAAAAATAGTATATTTCTAGAACTGCATCCCTTTAAATTCATAAGAAGGAGTGTCATTTATATTAAATAAACAGTATTTCGAGATATATGCAGATATCAAATTTTTTTATGCTCATCTCTTTTTTTATTTTTAAATATATCATTTTTAACACGCTTTCATTAGCTTCACCTGTATGTAACGGAATCCTTGAACTCGATTTTTACCCACTTTTAAAAAAGATTAATTCGAAATTTTACACACTTGTCCAGGACCGATGGCAATACAATAATTTAATAACTCTGTTCCATTGTCTTGAACAGTATCATAAAGATTAACGATTTTCCATTTCCAGATTTGGCGACTAAAAGCATAAGTTAACTCTAAAGCAAAAAGGCTCATGGTTAATACAAATACAACAAATAAAAAAGATTAATTCATCAATCAATAAATGATAGTTTAAAAAAATAAAAAAAAAAAAAAAACAACTAAAAAACACGCTTTTATAGTTAACCGAACTAAAGAGTAAAAAATAATTCTTAATATAAGAATAAAATGATTAACAAAAAAATTAATTTCATTGCGGTAAGAGCGTGAGGTGCTCTATATCAATTGTTATAATTTCTTACTAGTTCTATTCCGAAATGCAGAGTTAGTGTAAAAGTGTAGTACAAAACACTCCCCACACTCTTTTACCACAATGACATTAATTTTCCCGTTAGTCGATTTATTCTTATATTAAGAATTTTTTTACTTTTTAGTTCGGTTAACTATAAAAGCGTGTCTTTTAGTTTTTTAAAACTTTAATGTATTATACTCTGCGTATATAACGCACACCCATAAATTTCGATATTATTATTTTTGTTTTATGTTAAAAGTGCGTGTTATACGCTGGATTTTACGGTGATTTATTCCACTAGTTATAGTAGTCGTTGTAGCCAAATGATCGAGTTCTGGTGGTCGAGTCATGTTGCCAATGAAAACTCGTTTTGTAGCAGGTTGCTGTACATTAAATCTTTCAAGGCTAAGTAAAAGTATTCACGTTTGCGAGCTGTGGAAATTTGGAATTTAATATATTCTTATACACTAGTACAGAGCTGGCACGTCACGCAATATTTTGGGCACGCCACCGAACAAAAAGGTGTTTGCACTTCAGTTCAAAATAACGAAGTTCACTATGAAGTATTACGAACAAACGCGAGTAATCGGTCATGGTGCGCGAGGCGGCGGGGAGCACACTCATTTGTTATTGTCTTACAATCCTAATGCAGGTTATTTGTCATCTTAATTTGCAACAACAAAAGTCACACGAATGTCACTTTTATAATTTGAATTACACGGACAATTAAAACATTTATAACAATACAGTACAAAATGTATTTACGTTTGAATAAAGAGTTTTGAGTTGTTAGTATTTAGTTTTATTATTTTCCCAATAATAAGTCAAAATTATTTGACGGCACGTCTATGCCTCGTTAAACATTTCTACAGAAAAAATGGCACGTTGATCCGTAAAGGTTCGCCATCCATGCACTGTGGGAATCTAGCTACCCTCATTAAAAATCCCTTCATCCATTTCATCGTGTTTGTGTTAAATATCTTAATTTTGCGCGAAGCGGGATATGATCAAAATCATCTTTTACAAAAATGTATTAAAACAAAATGCTGTTGCGAGGTCTACTTTCGCTGCCACTGAAAGTAATTTTCGATGAAAAAATACTTTTATATAAATGCACATCATATATATATATTTCCTTGTTTTCTCTAACCCATGATATACTTCCTTGTTTTCACATGACATATAACTGATCTTTTTTTTTTTCTTTTTCAGTATTATCATTTCGAGTATATTTCATATTCAGTATTATCGTTATTTTACTGATTATTTGAATGATGTATGGACGACTCCTTGTTTCAGGAGCTCATTAGATTTGCTTCGATTATACTTCTTAGCTAAAATTATTTTCAAATTTAATAATACACTATAACTTTCGAACAATTTCTCTCAATATATTATCGATTTTGAACATTTCTACTATTCTATTAAGTGGAAAAAACGTTCGTGTCAAAAATAAATGAAGGAGAAGAAAGCTAGATAGTAAAAAAAGAAAAAAATTATCAAAACTTCCATAAAATTTTTATATATAATTTAATTCTATTCTAATTCCTCTGATAACGTACGAATTACTAAAATACATCCAATAACCGATAAAAAATGGCTTTATTTTTTATATAGGTTTTTTTTAAATCAAATATAAATTACCGTAAAATCCGCTGTAATGCGCACCCTCTTTTTTACGAAAGAACATATAATGTACAAATGCAATACTCTTATGTTTTGAAGTCATTTATTCGAGGTATTATTCCAAACATTTGAAAAAATAGTATACTTCTAGAACTACAACCCCTTTAAGTTCATAAGAAATGTTACTTCTTTTAAATAAACAGTATTTCGATCCATGGGGAAGTTTAACTTCTTTCTACACACTCATTTTTATTTATTTATTTATTTTTATTTTTAAAATTCTCATTTTTATACCAGGTGTATAACGCGCACCCGTACATTTCGATCTTGAGTGAGAGAATGAATATTAACGTCGCACTGTTCAGCTATTCGAGGGCTTTTGGCGACGGACCTTGTAATTTTGAACTATGGTCAAGGGACGAGGACGACACCTAAGCTGGCACCTCCCTGCTCTTCTAACTATTACACCAACGGGAGGACGTTTGAATTCTGGACATATTTAACGTGCAACGCTCTTCTACTGGCGGGTCTTAGGCGGTACTAGGCTCGAATTCATGACACGCCGCCATGAGTCCGTTACTTTGACCACTAGGCTACGGCGGTCTCTATATTTCGATCTTATTTTTTGTGTTAAAAGTGAGCGTTATACGCCACATTTTATGGTACAAGATGAATGCATTACACATAATAATAAGTGGCGTGACGTACACCCCCTCGAAGTCCACATCGTGGGAGGGAGGAGATAGGATTCTAGGGGGCCCAAAGCCTGACTAACACCAAGTACACAATCGTTAGCAAGACCCGGATTGGGGACCAGAAATTTAATTTGTAAGGGTCCCCTAATATCCTCCATAACGCCTCTGTGACAGTTATAACATATTTTTTAAAAAATTGGCTCAGTATTAGTGAAAGGGGGCATTTGAAAAATGTTCAGCTAAAATATTTAACGGTGCCTAAAACAAAGATACATCATTGGCGAAGTCGATAAAACGAAATAACTAATGTTGGAGCAATTTGTACCCGGTTAACGGGAAAAGTGCCAGAAATACTTACGATGCTGTAATATAATTGCTGTGTGAAGTTTTTTTTTGTTCAATTGGTTTCCTTCATGTTTTTTTAGCATATCTTTGTTATACATAAGAAAAATAGGTCATCGAGAGAGAGAGAGTGCGCCTCTGAAGACAGCTTCTTGACGTTCCCCTTACTAAGAAAGAGGTCAGTAGAAAAAAAAAGTTTCAAGAACTACTATAACACTGTGTTTTAAATACTAAGTAATGCTTCGTAACAAAAATGTTTGTTTTTCTGCTCAGATGAAAACGTAAAAACCTCTCCTGACGTCGTAAAATTCAAGGTAAATCTACAGACAATTAAAATTTAATTCAGTTCGACACTAAAAGGATTCGCACATGTGCGCGCGAATTTTTTCAATTAAGTGTTACCTTCAATTGCCATTAGCATTTTATTAAACGCAGGTTTTCTTCCTTATCACCATAATATCGCACTGTCGCAACATACAAGGTAAGAATAAAAGCTTTTAGCAATTAAATTCTTACAGTTGGAACAAAAGAACATTCAAAAGTAAATAACAGCATGTATTTTACAATAATCCATTGCAACACACTTTAATTATCCGAATGGATATTTAAGTAGAAGCAGAAATCGATGGATTATATTTTTTCGGGCACTTTTAAAGGGCTAAATTCACGTGATGTAATAGTCAACATGACACAACTGCCAATAGATTCATAAATTCCTGTGACCTCACAGTCACATGATAAATGTAATTACGTGTTTTCAGTGAATCGGTTCATGCGTTTCACTGTTGCCAACTTTTGATCTTAACAGAATCTTTCGGTACTTTTCCGTTTCATCGGCGCAGGTGATAAAATCGCCAAAAATGATATAACCGACGCCAAACTGAATATTTCCGATGGCAACCTTTTACTACCACATTTTCAAAACAAGTCGTGGTCTCTTTCTTTTTCAAAATGTCTTTTTCATAATACATCACGAATGGATGAAAAACCAATGAGAACTCTTTATCAAAATTTTGTTGTGTATAATGTGTTGTCGCCAATAACGCCAACTTGGCGATAATTGCGTCGGTGAAACGGAAAAGTAACAAACACACTTTCTTTTTAAAAATATATATCTGTGTCAACAATAATTGCGCCCATAAATAAATAAAATGCACCAGATTTAAAGTACATGCATGACGCAAACATTTTTTTTTTAATTCTGAGAACCTTTTTGTAGAATTTTAATACTTGAACATCTTTACCAAATTATTAAATTTGAAACTTAATCTAAATTTTACTAGTGGACCAACAAGTACAATGCCAGCTTTGAATTCAATGGAGAACACGTGATTGCATTTATCAAGCGACTATCATAGATTGTGACGGGGCTTTCATCGCGTTTTCTTTTAACAGTCCTCTTGGGGTTCTTTGGGGCCAGAATGGCAATTCTTTCCAACCAACTCGAGAAGAACATGATTATGCAAATTAGGAATCATATATATAATAGAAGTTCAGCGAGAGCGAGGTGGCTATGTGAGGTCAATGTCTCAATGTGGAAGTGATTAAGATAGCGTTTAGAAGAATATCACACAAGCCTGAGAATTAACCTACCCGTACCTGTATATCCAAGCTAAAGGTGGATAGGAAACCACAAGGATTCGAGCCGGATAAAAGCCACGTCAGTTAGGATAAAGAAAGTAGCTGTTTACCTAGGATATAGTGGTAAGCGACTTTGATTAAGCTATAAAGAAAGTGCGTGTATTAGTGAGATTAGAGTTAATCTACAAAGTTAAATATAGTGGTCAATTACGCGATTATTTGGTAGTACGAGTTGTGTCTTCTCATTCCAGATCTGCTTACTTTGATTATTATTATTGTTGTGTATTGCGATTAAGTTAAGATCTTAATAAACAGATATTAAGATGAACGATTTGCGTGATTCTTCGTCCTTCCCTACAGAAACATGTCGCGTAGATAATGGAGAACAGGGGCACCCACGGGCAGGTGCCTCACAAATTTAGCTTATTAATAAAATATGCGTAGTTTAACTATACAATCTGTTTTTAAAAACTAGAATGTATATTAAATATTTTATTTTTAAGTGAAGTGCTGAGTTATTTTTTTAAAAAATTATTTTTAACGATCGTTTATTTCCTCCGTGTTTTTCTAAAAGTCATTTTTTCTAGAATTAAATATTTAGATGGATACAACACAACATAAATATCAGAAAGGAGGGGCATGGCGTTGCCATTTCTATTGAAATGTACTCCCATGAAAATGTAGATTATACATTTTTGTAAAGCTAAAAGGAACGGTTGCCATGAGAACCGGTGAAGACAAATACTTTACAGTGGAAATATCAGCTTATCGAAACGTTACATTTGCAAGAGTATTTATTCAAAATAGCTCTGCTCGAAACTTCATATGTATTGATTGGCATGTATTAAGCTTGACATGTTTTAAAAGATTTTGCGTTAAGTTCAAAAAGATTGAAAATATGTTAGAAAAAAAAATGGTAATAAAAAATTAATGATTCAGCTCTAGGGATTTGACATTTATTGTTTTATTAGAATTTACCGTGTTGAATATTGCCAAAAAGAATATAATAAATAAATGATGACTTCTTTGCAAATAATTTTTATTCCTTTGTCAATATGCTTGGAACACATGGTCATAAAAGTTCGCATTAACGTTTTATTGAAATAAGACTACATTTCCTAGTTCTACTTTTATTTATATACATCACATATTAGAACATTAGAACTTTTTTTTTTTATTCTACAGATGTAGTAAAAGTAGGGATTCCTTTTTTCCCGCAATTCAAGCTCTCCGTTTCTTCATATTTTTGAAAGAGGCTGCATATAAAATATTTAAGGCGAGATAATTCCGATTATTCTTGGAAAAATATGAACAATACCGAAATAGTAAAAAGAAAATAGAGGTTTCACTTCTAAGTGTGTCTATATGCTTTCTTATTAAATTGACGAACTGCACTGTGTTACAGACACTAGCACTCTG
>BMAV01023951.1:135709-151268 GCA_019973955.1 Trichonephila inaurata madagascariensis | reverse complement strand
ATTTTTTTTCCTTTTGTTATTATTTTTTGTTTTCTTCATTATGAATGCAAAGGTAAATTACATTTAATATCTTTGAATTAAGAAAACTAGAAATAAAACATTTTTTAAAGTATTGAGAAAAGTAGTATCTTTTCATCTCTTTTCTGAATTCTTAAAAAAAGCTAAAACATTCGACTTTGTTGAAAATTGTAAAAAGTTGATTCATGATTCTTCCTGTGCCTTCTGGTAGAAAAATATCAAAGGTAAAAAAAAAAAAAATCAATTTGATACATTTGCTTTACTGCATATAACTATGACTTAGTAAAGAAATTAACTTTTAAAAATTAAGATTGAACGAAGTTTTGCAACCTTTTATCACCAATGGCCTCATTGAAAGATTTTTTATTGAAATTTATGTGCATATCTAAACATGTTTTCTTTGGGTGTGTCATTTTGGATACAGTCGTGCCGGAAAGGATTCACCGCATTTATTTATAGATGATAAGCCATTTCGAAAAGACGACACATCTTACGAAAACAAGACGACTTTCACAAAACATAAGTCAGCAGCAGAGACAACACGAAAATACGGACAAAAGCGTTTTCTTTTCAATCGAAAAATAAAACGTCCTCAATTTATACAAACCTATGAAAGCTGTAGAATGAACAAATCAAGCCAATTGATTAGATCCGATGAATAATGTAATACTGCATCAGCTCACTCGTAAAAAGTTTAACGCGAAGTGACACTTTTTTGACAAACTAACTCTTTGCAGCTAACTTATCATTCCCGTTAGGCGAGTGTTTAAAAAGAAATAATAGTAGCTAGAGAGAGTTCAAATCCCAAACGAATGAATGAAAAACCCTCTTAAGACAATTAGAATACAAAATTCTTGTATATAAAATCATTAAACATACACTATAAATTTCTATAAATCTAGCTTGACGCTAAACATTAAACAGAGAAGTACAGAATACCTCGACTTACGCGAGTTCGGAGTTAGGCGATTTTCAAATCCTCGTAGATTGATCTACGAGGATAGCTGATAGCTCTCGGCTGATATTTTGATCCGATTGCGAAGATTGTCATTGTTGTTCCGAAAAAGTAGTTAATGTCAAAAGGTGTCTTATTTATTTATTTATTTTTGTATGTTAATGAAGACCTTAGAAAACGATTTGACTATTTATTTGAAGTGAACAGTGTATATAATTAATTTTACAGTTGATTAACTTTGTGGTACTTATGAGTACCGACAGTACACTGGATGTTAGAGCAAGAACTTAGTTTTTTTTCCCGCCTCTATGTGTCTTATTGTTATTTTTTGTTGTGTTGTAGACTCATCACAATAATGCAATACACTTGTGCTTTTCATTTTTGGCATTTCTTTTTAGCTTAAATTAATTAATTATTATTTTTTTATTGTTTTATTTTAACGTTTTCAAAACATTTTGAACTTGGAATATGGGCTTGTTATTATTTTTTATTTTTATTTTGCCACACAAATGAAATATCTATTCTTCTTTCAAAAATTACCAACATCTTAATATCTTTGTGTGTAATTCAGATTTAACAATAATTAGAGATTTTCAAGAGGTGCTATTATTATTATTATTTCCTTTTCTTAGAACGTCTGGAAAAAGGAAGCTCAGTGTTCAAGAGGCTTTGGATTTATTACAGAACCTACCATCTGAAATCAGTGATGTACTAATAGATGATTTTTCAGATGAAGAAGTCCCAGCAAATAATCTGCTGGAATTTTCGCTAGATTTTTTAAGATGACGATCAAGAGACTGAAGACTCAAGGTGCAGTAGTTCATGTTAAGAAAATACAGCATTTGCTATCCCAGGAAGCAGTGCTTTAAAAAAAAAAAGCATTCAAATTGAAACCTCATTTAAAATGCACAACGTGTAATGAATTTTTGTGTATCAATGAAAAGAGAAAAACTGTTTATTTGAATATTAAACTATGTGTAAAAGCCATTTTTTTTATGTGTAAAGAAAAGTAAATAAATTTTAAAAATTTAATATTTAAAAAATAATTTAAATTATTTTTAAGAGTTAAAACTGCGTTGAAAGAGTCATTTAGTCTTTTCGTATTATCAGAATATTTGAGACCTTTGTGAACAGACGGTAATTCAAAGTAACAATTTAATTAATTAGCTCTAACGGATTAAATTTCCGAAAGTTGAGTATTTTATTTATGTATATCCCTGAATTTTTAATGTAATTTATAATGGGCTGCGGATTGGTGATTAACTATTGCAGACCTAGTACATTCCCCGGAAGCTGGCATCTCTTCAGTGCGGCACCCTATAGGCGGATACCAATCGCCGCAGATAATTTTGATGCTCAGTTTCCTCCCTTGAGGTAGGCATCTGAGCTCTGAAGATGCGAACCTGTACTAGGATTTAATTTTGCTGAGAGCATCCAAGCCAAACAGACACTCTAGAGATCTTTTACATGCCATATAATCATACGACATGGCCACTGTCGATTTTCTGCGTCATGAAAATCCACCGACTTTGGCTGGGGTCGAACCCGCAACCTTGGGTGAAGAAGGTCAGTGACAAACCAACCACGTCACCCAGCCGGCAAAAATAAAATATTGCAAGAAAAAAAAAATTGCAGTAAATCCTAATGCGGCAGATAACGTGTTAAACACATCAACACGAAGACAGCAACAGAAAGACGACCGCATTTATGAAGTAATCTGAAGAGCGTGAAGAAGAATATCATTTGCAGTATAACGGAGGAAAAAAAGGAAAGTGTTTCATTCTAAAAATGTTGACGCAGCTTTTATCGTTTATCCGGAAATATTCCCTACGTGCAATAATCGGAAAGAAAGCTAATGTTCACATTTCGGAAATAAACTCGTTTGGAAACATGCACGGGCGATCGATGATAAGATAAAAGTAAAATCCCACGCAACTAGGAAAATGAATTTTGAAATAAAAATGCCTACAACTTGGAAGAGAACTTTCACATTCGTAGATAACAATATAAAGCGACAATCCAAACAAATTGCATCGTTTCCGATTCACAAGCTGAAATTTCCAAGGCAATGAGTTTCCTGCGTTCACTTTCGAAGATGACGAATACAAGAAAAAAAATCAAAAATAAAAATCCGGTTTTTTTAGCATCAGTTAAAGACAAAGATTTGCGAAAATGGTGCTAAACCCCCTGATGAAACTCATTTCTTGTTCCGCGTATTGTGTGTTCGTGTTATGCTGGTTTCCGGGTTTATTGCGTAAGATGACACACACGCCCGCCAGAGGGAAAATCCCAATTTAAAAGTTATTTTTGTACGAAAGGACGTCTAATTAGAAATCTGAATTCGAAGAATATGTACATGTTACGTTAGAGACGAGTGAGTGAGTGAACGAATGAATATTAGAGTCGGACTATTCAGCTACTCGAGGGCTTTTGGTGACTGACCTCGTAATTATGAATCATGGTCAAGTAAAGAGGACGACACCTGAAATGGTACCCCCCATTACCTAACTAGCACACCAACGGAAGGACGTTTGAGCCTCAACAAATTCACCCTCCCCCCTACATGGTGGATCTAGAGATGGGCGAGTGAAATTAACATAGCACAATAAAATAACATGAGGGCCATAGGCGACGTAATTTTGAACCTCAGTTCAATGACGAGGACGACACCTGGGCAGGTACCTCGTCTCCTAACAACCACACCTCGCCAACATGAGGACTTAAGGCCTCGACAGATTTAATGCACATTGGCTTCCTCTACACGGCCGGTCTTCAGTGGCAGCAGGACTCGGGTGAGTGAGAGAATATTAACGTCGCACTGTTAGGCTACATGAGGGCTTTTGGCGACGGACCACGTAATTTTTAACTATGGTCAAGTGACGTGGACGACACCCGAGCTGACAACCCCCTCTCCTAACTACTACAGCACACCAACGGGCAGACGTTTGAGCTCTCCCCAGATTTAACGTGCATCACACCCCTATACGGCGGGTCTTCAGAGTTACTGGGCTCGAACTCATGACAAGGCCAGCCACGATCCGATACCTTGACCACTAGTCTACCGCGGTCACGCAATAGGACTCGGACCTGTGACTCTCCAGGCAGTGACCTTTGGTTACTTACCTAGGGTCATCCCCTAGGTTACTGCGGCCACACGTTCGAGCCAGGATCAAGAGAGCCCGATTGTTTATTAATGTCACACTTAAACACAGCACGAGGACTATTGGCGACGGATTTCGAAATGGTCAAATGACGAGGATGACACCTGAGATGGTAACCCACTCTCCAAATTTCCGCAACCCATCAACGTTGAAGATTTTGAGCCACAACAGATTTAACGTGCATCAGTTATTGGAGTGGCACACACAATTCGAGCTGACGACTCCACTGCCGCGATCGTTTTATAGGGGGGAGGGGGTCATTTTTTTCTTTGATGCTCAAGCACCTACGTTTCGACATCTTTGAGCCACAAGAAACGAAGTTATCAGTACGACTGATCAACACCACGAACGGAGACTAATTGAAGGAATAACGAGACAACTCCACTGAGGGCGAAAGGAGATATTGAAAATGTTTCTAGCGAACTGGAAATGGGGGTTACAGGTTTCACTCCTTGAATGAAATGCCCAAAACTATATTTATCTCGGCGAGTTAGGCCCTAAAGAAAACCAGTTTAAGATTTTGGCCACCATAAAATGTGTTAAAAGAGAATAATTTTAAATGACGAGAAATACTTTAAAAATAGGGAGGGAAAAAAAATGAATTCACAAAAAGCTCGTTATAACGAAAATGGACTTCACTATTGGGAGGTTATTTTACGAAGAAAATCGTGAACTGTTCTTCGTTCCAGAAAAAAGTTCACTCTATAGAAAAATTCGCAATACAAGGGTTCGTAATATGGAGGTTCGACTGTATTTTCATTTTATTTACTGTAGTGTAATTCTCTTGGATCTGTGCGACTTTCCAGGGAAATCACTTTATATTCCACGTTAAATCAATTTATATCCATTTTTCGGTGGAGCTGTATTTTATTCTGTGAGGGCCTATTTAAATACAATTAAATTAAAGTTATTAAATCAAAACAATCGAAAATGTAAACAATCAATGTCCCTCCCTCAACGTATTGCGGTAAAATTATCCAACGTTGACCGATCTGCGGCGATAGAGGTTGGGGATCACTGCTCTATACATAACGGGTCTTCAGTGACCCCAAGACACAAAATCATGAATCCGCAGCAACAAAGAAGGCCACGAGTTCGTGACTTTGACCAGTCGGCTACAGAGAACGTATAAGTAGTTCATACAATTCACTGCGGTTGCTTTACACATTGTCCGTTTCCTTTCGCCAAACGTATTTTTAGCTATGTAGACACAATTTTATTGATATATCGAATTTAAAAATCCAACTTTCAAAAATAAAATTGGATACCTTTACAACTTTTCTACACATAAACACAACTTTTTGTGCAAAATTCTATAAATAATTATTTATATAATGCACAATTTGTCAATACTTTGATTATTATACATAAACAAAAATAAGTTTTTAAAAAAATATTTAGGAGCTTTAATTATTTTAGAATCTCGCGTATACTATTTCTATAACAAAATGAAGAACGTTGTTATCCAACTTTCACCTTCGAGTGAACACAGTCGCAACGTTGATACTGAGATACACATTCAAGGGATTTTCTCAAAGAATTATCGAGTAAAATCATGGGGATAGCTGTAATTTATTCGGTTGAGTGAATGAGTGAATATTAACGCCGCACTATTCAGCTACTCTAATGCTTTTGGCGACGGGCCTCGACATTTTGAACCATGGTCAAGTGACGAGGACGACACCCAAGATGTGGCAACCCACTCTTCTAGCTTCCACACCACATCAACATGAAGAAGCTTGAGCCTCGATACATTTAACGTGTATCGGCCCCCTGTGCACGGTGGGTCTTCAGCGGCACTACGCTCGAACTCATGACACGCCGGCGACGAGTCCGTTACTTTGACCACTAGGCTACCACAGCGTCGTAATTTATACGGGACCGATTCATCAAGTCCTTGGTAAGTATGGAAATTAGGAGAGAGAAATGTCGTCTCCATCATTCAATAGAAGTTCAAAATTAAAAGGTCCATTGGTGTAGCTTAGTGGCGAATCTAGTCTTGAGTGAGCCCTGTATCAAAATTCCTTGGGAGTCCCTTAATATTCTACGATTTTTTGCTTATACATGTTGTTAAGGTCTCTGTAGCTTGGAGGCCCCGTATCATTAATACGGCGCGTAGCTCCCAGGTTGACATTAGTAAACTGCCAACGAATGTATTAATGTCTGTATAAAATACTAAGTTATGCCTTTATAGTAAAAAAATGGATAAAGGGTAAAAAGTCCCATTGTAATTTAAACGTAAATAACTTTTGAGGTTTTTTTTGGTTTACTTTCAGAAATTAAAAATTTAAGTTACGGATTTTAATTATAAAAAAAATATGTGAATAACGAAGTGAAAAAAAAATAATCTATTACCATACATATAAAATCTCAATTGCTTTAAAAGAGAGGACATAAATGCGAAGACAGATTTTTTCGCCCTTTTGGGGGGGGGGGGGTTTGACAAATAATCCTATAAAAGCGGTATTAATACAAAAATTCAAGCAGTATGGGAAGAGCAAAATGTTATGAAAAATGTGGCGGAAAAGGTCCGCACTTGCTAATTGGGCTAAAATGAGCTTTTTTCCCCCCAAAAAAAATTTAACGATCTCTAATATTATTACATATAAATTACTTGTATCACAAAGCATTACAAATTAAATTTTTTCTATCATAAAACATTAAAAACTACATCAATCCCGTTCATTTAAAAATGTTGAGCGATTTTCAGACCACCCTCTTTTGCAAGCAACAAATATACTACAGGAACTTCTTCACAACTGAGTTTCGAGATTAACTTTATTCAACAAATACTACTGCAGCTAGATGCACGCACACAGATCTCGCAGTCATACTCTACAAACTCCTACAAAATTAAAACTACAGAATTTTTTCCCCACAAATGCTATTTTTAATCATTACAGTAATCAGTTAAACATTAAAGCAAACAATTTACACATCTATAATGTTATAACTACATAATAATGACCCGCAAACAATTTATAAGAATATATCAAATTATTTCGCTAAAAAATATTTTAACGCCATGTACTATTTTCAGGTTTAAAATTTCCAAAAATCATCGTCACTTATTCTCTTCACTTTCATCGAGTCTTGGATGAGTGAGTGAACATTAACGTCGCACTGTTCAGCTACACGAGGACTTTTGGCGACGGACCACGTCATTTTGAACCATGGTCAAGAGATGAGGACAGTGTCCTAGGGGTCCGGACATCCCCCATAGCCCTTAATTTTTCTTTCGATTGGTTATAATCCTATGTATATAGTACGTAAAATTTAATTATGCATTTGTTATTAATAATTAATTTTATTAATGCTAATTATTTATTTAACAATTAATTTTGTATTGTTTTTGTTCCCGAAAATAGACAAAATCAAAAGAATATGTTGGGCGGCATATTGGAGCATGATACGAGAATGGTGGACTTTTGATTCTGGAACAATTTTATCATGTATTCTAATCTAAGTGACACTAAATATCATGGAAATTATGCATTTATGCGCTTTTTTGTGAAATCACTGTTCCGAACGTAGTCAGATACCTTATATAAGAGTAAAACCTTATTTATTTAGACCAAGTGAGCCTTTGAGTTTGACACCCTTGTTTTAATTGCATCTATGGCTAACGATCTAAAAGCACTCCAGACGAGACGCAGAAGTAGAGCAGACAAAGATCATTAACAACACAGACAAACAAATATATTTTAACGCGCGATCAAAAACAAAACATCGATGGTTACTCGGTCATCACATGATCTCATTCTACATTCATAGCGTGAAAGACACGAATGTGCGTGCAAGTTCAGTTTGAACATAGAGCACATAATCAGTACAAGTGTCCTTGGAAAGGAAATCGAATATAGCGTCACCTGTGTTTGCGATTCCGAAATGTTCCAATTCCTGAGACCACAAAAGGAATTTTAAAATTTTCTTAAATCCGTACAGCTGTTTCGATTTTCAAGTTTTCGAAACTAACTTTTCGTATGTCACTTTCTCTATTTGCAGATTCTAAAACAAGTATTCGGGGGGAAAAAATATAAAAATGTCCATAGAAAATTAAATCGTTTGCGTTTTACCATCTAATGTAATTGAGTATCATTAAACGTGCGCAAGCTTTTGAATTCAATCTGCAACTGCAATTAGTTTGTTTTTGTATGCCTGCGAATGGGTTAATAAACATAAACAATAATTTATTACTTATCGCAAAATCCGGCGTATAACGCGCACCTAAACTCTCAAGCTACATTTTTTTTAATTTTAAGGTATATTCGCCGCATAACGCGCACCCCCTTTTTAACGAAGTGAACCTGCAATGTACGTTAGCGATGCTATTAGGTTTTGAAGCCATTTATTTATTCGAGGTATTACCCCCAGGATTTTGAAAAAGTAGTATATTTCTAGAAAACGCCGGATTTTACGGTACATATATTTGCCTGTTTAGTCATTCTTTCTTATACTTCCAGCTCAAACAAACCAAAGTTTTGATTCACCTTCAATATTAAAATATGGTCCAAGATAGCAAAATGGTAACGGGAGCGATCTTATAAGCGGCGTGCATTAGATATTGGCATCGCGATTTCGAAATCCATCATATTGCTAGGCTGGTCCACGTTAAATATGTCAAGACTTAAAGTCCTTACATGGTGAGGCGTGGAAATTTAGGAGATAGGGTACAAGTTAAGGAGTCGTCCTTTCACGGAGGCTCAAAATTACGAGATCTGGTTCAGCCGAGATGTTGTTTGAGAGTACGACGCTAATAAGCAACCAATCAAAGTTGTGAGATCCGTTGCCCGCGCTGAAAGAAGAGAGTTATGTTAACGTCACACTATAAAGCAACACGGAAGCGATTGGCGACATATCTCGTCATCTTGAACCATGGTCAAGTGACAAGGACGACATCTGAACTGGCACCCCCTCTTCTAACTACCACACCACACCAAAGGGATTACGTTTGAGCTCTCGACAGATTTTACGTGTATCGCTCCCCTACACGGCGGGTCTTTAGTGGTACTGAGCTCGAACTCGTGACAAGCCAGCCACAATCCGATACCTTAACCACTACGCTACTGCTGCCACACCACACCAAAGGGAGGACTTTGAGCCTCGATAGATTTACCGTGCATCAGCTCCCTCTACACGGTGGGTTTTCAGTGGCACCAGGACTCGAACACGCGACACGCCAGCCTCGAGTTCGTGACATGATTACTAGGCTATGGCGGCCACTAAGTCCTCGCGTTAGTTTTATGTGCGACGTTTTTCAGCAATTCATTAAATATGTTAAAATCATCCAATAATATTTTCGAAATTTATTCATCACCTTTAATATCGAGTTTTCATTCTGGGCAAAGTAAATTGCAAGTATTGAAAAAAAGAATACAATATTTAATATCAAAAGTATAAAAATATATAATGACTAAATGATTATATAAAAAAACAATATGCACCGACTAAAAAAGCAAAAATCACTATAATGAAAAAAAAAATATGTATTAAAAATGCTGCGCATTATCAACATGTTAACAAAAAGAGCAATTATTCCATATAGACATGTTTAAGTTAACAAAATAACGAATAATAACACAACGAATTCACAAAGTAACGAATACAATTCTGAAAACACGCAAGAAACAACCTTACTAAAATAAATGTCTAGTTCTTGAATTTGAAGGAACAGACATGAATTAAAAGATCAATAACGTATAAAGTTACATAGCACGAATATTTACATAGTTTTAAATATTTAAAAAAAATGAATTAATCACCATTTTAATCAAAATATGGCGAAATATTTAAAATTATACGATAACAATAAAATATTCGTCGCATATTGTCAATAATATTTGGCTCATGGTGTTTAAATATTTCTGCAAACACCAAGATTCTGATTTTTTTGTTGAAACTGGAGATTTTCCGAAATGTTCCAGGGAAAGCGAGGGAACAAAAAAAAAAAAAAAAATTCAAGTCTCTTTATCGGGCTCGTATCTTTTTTCTCTGACTTCAAATGAAATCTGGAGAGCGCTGTTTAGAAATAGGAAGCTGCTTCGCAATTGGGAATATTTCACCATCATATACAAAATATGATCAGGTGATTGATTTCATAAATCCTTTTCACAAAACATTACGCAACTATCTGCCGTGTAAACATTTCATTTTTATAAATCTGACTTACGAGAAAAGTTTCAGCCATACACAAATCCGGATCAATTATTGACCATAGCTTTACATATGTCAAAACTAGGATGTACGCAGTTCAATGGGCCGAAATTTTTTTTTTTTCGATCTCCACTTGCAGATGGCAAATTTTGAAAAATGGAGAAATTTCGTAATTTGTTTGGTCAAAATATTTAACATACTGTTAAGAATTTTGAGTAATGAATTTTTTAATGGAGTATAAATAATTTATATCTGGAGGTGTAATACGTTTATATTTCTCTATGTTACATTTATTTTATGTTAAAGTTGTAATATTCGCAAGCAACGCCGTCCCTTACATTATAATGGCGATTCAGTGGGAACTTGGCGTCATTTTTGGTGACCATTTTTAGCGAGTTCATGACCCTTTGGATTCTTCTAGAAATTAGTGGAGAAATATACTAATATCACGATCCATGAAGCAAGCGGAATTTTCGAGAAGAATCCTTGAGCCTTAGAAAAAGGGAGACGCTTGCAGAAACTGAATTAGAAATAGTAATGCAATACTCAACAAGCAAGAAAATTCCACATCGTCGTTGCAACATCAATAAACCTTTTCTGCCAGATATGGGTCCCAGAAACCTATATGCCAGCAGAAATTTCCGTAGCATTCGAAATCGAGTTAGTAGTCTTGACTATTGAAGAGTCGACCAGCCATTAGTGAGTAGAACGAGCGGATGCTTGTGAATAAGCTTTTACATGCTTGTATTTTAGTCACGGATAATTGTGTCTGTGAGCGATGTTGAAGGCGGGAAGACCTTCCGAGATTTATCAAGCAAATTTTGCAGTGTATCCTGTATTTCAAGGATTGTTTTTCGACAATAAATTTACATCGCTCCTGAAGAACTGTCTTGCTCTTTGAGACTGGTTTGCATGAAATCCTCGAGCCTCGATGTACGTAACAATACCAATGTCGTAACGCCATCGTTGTAAATGTGAAATTTGGAATATGAGAAATGTGAAGAAAAAAATTAAAATTTGAAAAACGCACAAAACCCCGCCAACGTGAGAACTTTGATCCTCTCGCAGGTTTAACGTGCATCTATCCATCTACGCACCAGTCTATAGTGACACCAGGACTAACTCGCCGACAACGACCCCTCGGCAAAGGCTCCGTAAGGTATGGTGACCAACTGCGTTCGTCCTTTCAAGGATGTAGGTGAGCCCAATTTCATCTTTATATGAACAAACGTTTATCCACGTTTGGCTCATAAATTTCTGGAAAGCGAGGATATTTACTGGATGGATCGACCAGCTGAATTTTTTGATATTTAGGAATTTCTTGGGAGGCAATTTCAACTCGTCTTCTCCCTCTCAAAATCTTTAAGTGTCAGAAAATGTTGCAGTTGGAGGAGCGAGACCAACTGTCACAGAGTTCGAATTGTCCAGCTTAAATTAACATTGTGAAATCTGAATAAATGTAAGAGGAGATTATACATATTTTCCGGTAGAAAATTCATTCCATCCTGTAACATCCATTTTAATGCCTTATCACACGTACATGTATTTGGAGCAATTTTTCTTTCAACTACCCATTTCGAGCAATAATTATTCAGTTGCCATAGCAACGGCTTCGAACAACTTCTTGCTAGAGAGCTGAAAAAATTGTTCGAAGTTAAAATTAATCCAAATTTCAGCCAAAAGGGTTCTTCATCTCCTACGCGAAAACAAGATGGCGTCCTCGTCTTCGCCAAGCGCAGTATCAGAAATGTACGTATTAAAAGGAACAAAATGATAGAGAGCGCTTTAATTGACGAATTCGCAAAATTTTTTTTAAAAAATTAGTGAGCGCGCAGCGGTACTAGCGGCGAGTAATTTTTCAATGTAGAGATAGAGCGTAGAGAGAGAGAGAGTCAGAGGATGTCGTTTTGCTTACGGCAACCCTTCCTCCTCAGCTACTTCAAAAAATTGGGCGAAACGGTTGCTCGAAAACTGCGTGTGTGATAAGGCCTTTAAGGCCGTATCACACGTATATTTTTCATGCAATTTTTTCGTCCAACTTTTGGCCGAATCTGAGGGGGAAGGGTTGCCGTAAACAAAACGACACGCTCTGACGTCAGCCGCGCTCTATCTCCACATTGAAAAATTACTCGCCGATTTTTCTGCTTCGGAAAATGAACATCCAAAATTATTTCTTTCATTTCGCTTGCGCAATTGTTGATGGGTGTAAACTAAAAATAGAGCACCATTCTATTTAAAATATTATACGCCGTTAAAATATTATACACCATTAAAATATTATACGGCATATCTGAAGTGTTAGACGAAACCGGAGCCGCCATCTTGTTTATGACGTAGGGCGCCGAAGAACCCCATTGGCTGGAATTTCAAGCAATTTTATTTGGAACAACTTTTTGAGCTCGCTAGCAAAAAATTGTTCTAAAGCGGTTGCTATGGCAACTGAGTAAAAATTGCACGAAAAATTGCTTGAAACGTGTACGTGTGATACGGCCTTTAGACTGTGAATAGTAGATACAAAATTATGCTACATACACATAATTATGTATACTACTCATCAGCGTGGGAAGTCTAACAGGCATTATGCACATACCTAATTTCATTAAAACATGTTCAGTATTTCCGAAACTACCATAATTATTTTAATTTTAAATATCAACATTTAATCAACTGCCAAGAATTTTTTTTGTTATTATTATTAACAAATATAAAACATATAAACATTCATTTTTTTTTTATGAAATAAGTAGCACAAATAAAAAAGTCAGAATATAAATTTTTTGTTGACTTCGAGATATAACTGTAACAATAAAAACTTAGAACTAAAATAATTAGGCTTTTAAAATTATTTTATGCTTCACTTAAAAGTATTTTTACACAAATATTACACGTAAGAACATATCATTCCTGTTATTTTAGAATATAATTTCACCCATTCATCATAAAAATGCATGGCTATATGTATTTCCTTAAAATATATATGTTTAGCACTTGAGGTTTTGCATAATTTCCGCCGAAATATTTTAATTAGATCTATTATGAATCGAAATATTTCCTTTCATCAATGAATCCGATGCGGAAGAGGAAACCAGTGGCCTATGAGTATGCATCACGTAGATCGAAAGCAATGAAATAATTTTGAATCCGGAATTACGTATAAGACAGAAAAGGGTGATTTTTCCCCTGATAGGTTTTCAAATTACAATACAGTCGGCATTTAAAAATGAATTTTTGCGCAAAATGACGGAAAATATATATATACTAGCCATTATCCGCCCGCTCGTTGGGTTTTTCCATTATACTGCATAACTATATATTGTTTAAGTTATTCAATTCCTACTATTAGCTCTCACACTCTATATTTATTTATTTATCTTCGTAGAATTTTCAATCGTTAATAAAATACATTTTAAAGCGCTCCATTGAGCTGAAATTTTATATGCATGATTATGTTGGATGACAATACAGTAATTTAATTATAATTAATAAAATTAATTGATTAAAACTAATTATTTAAAGAATTAGAAATACAGCCAAGTTGGCATCATTTTGGCGACTTGTGTCAAAACCTGAAAATGTTTTTTTCTCACATTTTAAAGCGCTCATTTGAGCTGAAATTTTCTATACACAACTGTTTTGGGTAAAAATACGATAATTTAATTATAACTAAAATTAATAGACTGAAACTAATTATTTAAAGAACTACAGATACAGCCACGTTGGTTTCCTTTTTAGCGACTTGTGTCAAAACTTTAAAAGATTTTTCTCACATTTTAAAGCATTCAGTTGAACTGAAATTTTATATACACGATTGTTTTAGATGACCATACGATACATTAATGATAATTAATAAAAATTAATTAGCGCTCAATGTTGCTATTCTGTGTCCTATATATATACATATTTATATTAATTGTAAATATTTATTAAAAAAAGTAGCTAAAATGAAAATTTTCCTTGTTGATCTAAGTAGAATTGATTTTTTTATATTACTCTTGATTTTATCTAAGTAATTTTATTAAGTTTTTAATAAATAGAAAAATATTCCTTCTGATTTCGCCTCTTGATTTGAGAGGTATAGATGTATGAAAAGATCAGCATCTTGAAATTCATCAAACCTAACACTAAATGAATCCTACAAAATGGATATTAAATATTTACTTTCATCTTAGCTCAAAGAATTCATAACTTCCGTAAATAGTTCATATTTGTTCTCCAAATTCAAGAAGGGAATCAAAAGTTTGTTCCCAAAAGATGTATGATCAAATAGGGTTGAAAGCACCTTTTCCTTATAATCTTAAATTTAAATTATTTAATATGTCCCATAGTATCGGTAAAAAAAGTTAAATTCCAAAGCCAATCTTCATTCTTGAGTAGCAAACACTCACTGATCAGCTCATGATTTTCATTCAGATATTTTAAAACCCGCTCTCTCAAATTCCAAAATATCACGAGTTCACTTCATATGGAAAGCCGGCGCTCACAACAGAGGAGTATTTTCTACGTTATAGTTTTCTATTGTGCTAGCTTCAATTAAGTGCATTTAAAATAAATTTTGATGGATTTTTTTGTCTGAGACAACCGCAATTTCTATAAAACAGTAAAAAAATTGGTATTTATTATTACCTTTCCAAATTCTTTAATTTTTCAATAAATCTTCACGCGCCACTATTAACACTCAGCCGTGCCACCCCTACCCCAGAGATAGAATTTCAGGAAAACCCATTCTTAGCATACCTCTACTCAAGAGAAAAAACATGTTTTCTAAACATCAAGTCTAAGTCTAATCGTTAATAAACGGGAACATTTATTCATCTATAACACCATCGCAACCTACCTTCGAATTAAAAAGAAAAAAAAAAGAAAAAAAACCGTCCTTAACGGATTTTTACTCAAGAAAAGAAACGTTTCCCAAATTTCAATTCTTACGGTCTAATAGTACAAAAAGGAGAACATTCGATTTCGGCAAAACCGGTTGTACTCTACTCAACAGAAAGCACGTTTCCCAAATTTCAAGTTTGGAAATCAAATAGCTCAAACACAATTTTTTTTTTTTATTCTTAACGTCCCCGGTACCCCCTCTAAAAGTCGATTTCTGAAAAATCTTATTCTTAGCGCTTCTCAACTTAAAGAAAAAAACAGATTTCTCAATTTTCGAGTCTTAAGGAGAGGGGGGGGGGGGGGGGGCCGGGGAATAATTTTTTAAAAAAACAGTTTTTAAAAATTTTTTTTTAGTGAATCCCCCAATAATTTTCTTAAAAAAATTTATAGTTAT
>BMAV01023951.1:101207-133638 GCA_019973955.1 Trichonephila inaurata madagascariensis | reverse complement strand
TAATATATTTTAAGTTAATCACATGTTAAAAGAATTTATTTTTTAAACAAAGTTAATTAATATAATCAAAAGAGCAAACACCTTTAGAAGTCTATTTTCGGAAAAATCTCATTCTTAGAGCTTCCCTATTTAAGGAAAATAAGAAATTTATCAAATTTCGAGTCTTAAGGATAGTAGTTAAGATACGGGAATTTGTCTATAACACCAATCAAGCGTCTCCTAGGGAGTTTATTTTCGAAAAAAACCCGTTCTTAGCAGATCTCTACACAACAGAAAGAGCAACTTTGCCAAATTTCATATCAGTAGGTAGGAGATCTCGAAATGAGCGAGTGAGTCACTTTTCTTTATATATGTCGCAGGAAAATGATGAAATTAGGACTTTCATCGAATCCCTAAGATCCATCGAATCCCATCAATTCACGCAAGATGTTAAAATAACGTCTCTTTGAGGTCATTTCCCTAAGGAAAGTAAGTGATTTGATCAAATCCCCGAACTGTTTTAGTGAAATGATGAAATGAACAAGTCAGCCATTTTTTTAAGATATGGGGGTTGATATTTAGGAGATCGATAATTTTACCTGTATGGTTAAGAAGTACAAGGACTCCACCCCCAGGTGTCTCCCCCCATCCCTTAGGGATTTCACATCATCCATAAGAAATAGGATCAATTGACGGGAGATGTTAAAATAACGTCTCTTCAAGGTTCATGATGAAAGTAAGTGATTTTATGAAGCTGTTTCAGTGAAATGATGAAATGAATTAGTCGAGATTTGCATTGACAAAATGCTGTCCAGGGAGGGAGAGACACCTGGGGGGGGGGGGGGGGGGGGGGCTTTTAATTCCCCCATAAAGGTGGTACTATCGATCCCCTAAATATCAAACCCATACCTTTAAAAAAAAACGGCCGACTTGTTCATTTCATCATTTCACTAGAACAGTTCAGGGATTTGATCAAATCATTTTCTTACATAAAAGAAAATGACCTCTTGATCATCTTCCTTAGGGATTCGATGAAAGTCCTAACTTCATCATTTTCCTGCGACATATATACAGATAAATTTCTAAAATTCCCTTGGATCTCTACGGAAGAAAATTAAAGTTAAAAATTGCAATTAAAAAACTGTTATCTTTTCTTTTTAAGAGTGAAGCTACTTAAACAGTGTAAACGCAACTCTAATTTTAGCCAAAATAAACCAGAATAATTGTGCTTTTTAATCCGTTTGCAATCAATTCAACATTTTCATTCAGTTTAATACACTCGACAATAAAAATAAAATAGATTCGAAACACAAACACTGGTCACGTGATTTACGAAAAAGGAAACTCGTTAAATGGAAATTAACTATTGTCTGCTAATGCATCATTATCATTGTTACAATGTTTTATTTCTAGAGGAAAGAGACTCAATTATTGCAGCATTGAAATATCTTCCAAACCTGTTTACTAAATGCTTTTGAAAAATATGAGAGGAGAGAGAGACTAGTTCTATTTTAACTGTACTTTAGCAATACCAGATTTCGAAGGAGTCAAGACACTTATGAAAATACAGATTTAAAACACTCAAAGAGAAATTTTTTTTACACTAAATAATTTACTAACAATCAGTTTAAGACAAGCATATATTGCAATTAAATTGATTTGGGAACAAAGAAGACTATTCTAGGTCTGATTCGATGTACTATTTCCGACTTGAATTGCCGTTAACTGTGTGAATTCTGTCAGTGAATTTGTAAACATGGAAAAAATTGTTTATCGAAAAACGATGTCATACATACAGCTAATTATAGCAACTGCGCATATAAAAATAATGAAGTTGATTAATCTCCCTCATTTTTAATAAGACCTGAAAAAAGTTTCAGCATTAGAGAGGATCACAGTACATTTTTCACATTTTATAAATGAAGACACAGAATGTGTTCATTTGTTTTATCATATATAATCCTAGTTGGTACACCCGTTCTTCGCACGGGTAAATAGCAGATTTAACTTTAAAAAAAAAAAAGCTTTTAGCATATCAGCTAAACAAAAAATCATATTTGTTAAATTTTTATGTCTGTAAGTCTAATGGCTGATAAAAAGATTTTATTATTTTTTTTTATTTATTTATAACGCCCTCGTAACTCCCTTGATGATCATTTTTTGAAAATACCTTCCTAAGCTGATCTCTGCTCAGCAAAAGTAACATATTGCTACACATTTTGTGTAACGAATTCTTAAAACAGTGCGGATAATTTATATCTGGATGTGTAATACGTTAAAATAAATACAACAGAAAGTTATGTTATGTTAAAATTGTAATATTTCCAAGCAACGACGTTCCTTACATTATAATGGCGATTCAATGGAAACATAGCGAAATGTTGGCATCATTTCTGGTGACAATGTTGGCACCTTGGCGATTGATTGAACGGTGCAGAAGTTGATATGCTGTAGCGCTACCTGGTGGGGAGCTGCAACAAAGAGGATAGCACAAAAACCTTCTCCACAAAAAATTACATATGCATGCCAATTTTCATAGTGATCGGTTGAACGGTGTAGGAGTGAAGAGAGGTCATATATACAAACATCCACACACACACATATATATATTTATTAACATACACATCCATACACAGAGTGTTAACTTTTTTTTTTTAAATCCAATAATTATCAAGTATGCCTATTTATATTTTTTCCTTCTCTTCTAAAATTTGTAATCGATATTGTAAAGTTTGTGATAAAAGGGAGAGGAAGAGATCATGGCAAGATACTTAGAAATGATTTATTCTATACAAACTACGCATAATATGTAGATCACGCGCCCTTATGTTTATTCGATAAACATATTCAGAAGTGCGTTATATGTAATCTCCCATTTCATCGATCCCATAATGCGTGAGTAGTTCGAACCTCCGATCAATAAGCAAGTAAATATACTCGAATTATACAGAAATTGATGAAGCGAAGCTAATTCATGAAAGTACGATTCATCTGCAGGAGCAAAAAGACATGAAAAAATACGAAATTTGAGACATTTTCTCTCTAAAAAATATATGTGTGTGTGTAGGCAAATAAAACCTTCTATTTTTTCAAAAATTCCTGACAATGATGGATTGGAAAGTCAATCGAATACCGAAATATATTCGAAATGAACTGCGGAACGGTGAAAATGCAAGAACCTGGGAATTCCGGACGATATGTCAACTGGTGTCATTCTCATTGTTTTCCTAGGCTCACCACCTACATCATTCTTACTCATTCAGTCAAAAAGCGGCAGTCGGTCGAGCCAGTTTGTGTGATTGTAAGTCATGCACACTTATTTCTTTCGGGTTAATGTTTGTAATAGTATTTGACTACATATCCTATGTACTATCTACTTGTATGGGTCATAGATAAGATCTACATGTGTGTAAGGGCTTTTGGGGGGTAGGGACCCAGGGCTTCAAAAGTTCCTGCTAGTGTTTTTCTGTTTTGCTTGAAAACTACTTGTCGAAAGCAGATTTAATTCAATGGAATGAACTAGATAATTTAAGCCAAGAATATACATAAAATAAAATTATTCTTTCGGAACTGAACTGAAAACCGTTATTTTTGTCGGCACTCTGGACCAATATATATTTTTTAATTGAACCAGAACGGAAACCAGAATGAAAAATATTACGGTTCGAAGCCCTGATGTGGACAAAGCCTCCACATACCCGTTTAAATCAACTGCCGCTTATTTGGCACAAAAAAAAAAAAAGAATTAAAAACAGGAATAAAGTGTATCCCATTTGATGAAATATTTGTAAAATCCTCCGACGCTTCTTCAATGGACTTATGTGTTTTCGGTTTATTAAAACGAGCCCGAGGAAAATGGCATCCAAAAACACTGAACGGACTTTGGAAAACGATTCAAGAGGAATGGAATAAAATTGGAGTGACAGGACCAAGAAAAAGTTTACTTTCATCGAAAGTTTCGAGTTAAAGCCATTGTCAAGAATCATGACTATCATACAAAAGCAAATCGTCACAAAAAATACGGCATTTTTATAGATAAAAATTAACTATCGAAATCGTTTCCATAAAGTGCGAACGACCTTCTGCATAATTATAATTCTCACAATGATTACAAATAAAAATATTAAATAGAAAAATTAAACATTTAAACCACACAAAGATATTTCAAATACTTCTTAATTTTTTTTTTAATCCAATAAATAAAATTTAAATCTTTTACAGTATTGTAAAAAATAAATGATATAAAAAAATGTGCATAAAACAAAGTTTAAAGTTTGAACTTTTAAAATTGTCATTTGAATATAGAAAATCAATGACATGGGATAGCAAATAAAATATATAAATATTAAATCTTCACGAAAGCAGCAAAATACATACAATTAATTGTTTATTTAAAAAGGTATTTTAAAATCTGAATTATGCTATAAAGCCTTACACTTAAAAAAAAAATAAAGTATTTTTTACCCTGAGAAAATTTTGCACATAAAAATGCAAATTATAAAAATCAAAACTATCAGATTATTAAGGATGGGAAAAAATACAGTCTGCGCAGAGATTACAGTCATTTTTTTTTTATTAATTAAAAATATTTTGTTTAAAGATTAATAGCAGGAAAATTTGAAATGCTACAATTATTAGTACTATTAAAAAATAATAATTACATTAACAACCATTTGATGTAGAACTCAGAATATTTCTGTATAGATATATATATTACAGCTACTTAAGTAACAAAAGGCAATTATTGCTGATTTTATTTATTAAGTAAAAAGAGACTTCTGCAATTCCACAATGATATTACATAATTTAATTTTTATGATGCGTGTAGTTCTATCATACAGAGTTTGATTTAAAATTATCATTCTGATGAGGCTTGCTTTTCAATTGAGATAAATGGATTAATCGAAACGTTTTTCGACAACAACTACAAAAAAAAACTTATCTTCAACCGAGTAGAAGTGAAAATAAAAATGCATACATAAAAAGTTAAAAAATATCAATATAAACTTCAGTAAATTGTAAAAATATTTAAAAAGATTAAAAGCTTTAAGCAAGCTTCAAGATAAAAATATAAAAGCAAACATTTAACAGAAGTCTCTGATCTCCATATATATTTTTCTTTTCATCAAAAATCATAGAATGCATAACACTGTAATGATACATGTAAGCAGTTTTACGAAAACAAAGCCCCAAAAGATAACACTACTGATTAAATACATCAACTTATTATCAAGAAAAAAACCCCCCCCCCCCCCCCGAGTCTGTATATTATGCAATAGTGTTAACAATGCAAATATTATCTTTCCTGTACATTTAGTAAAAATGCTCGACATGGAATCCACAAAATTATGAACCTACGAAACAACTTGCATGTTTAAACACGTATACTTTAGATACAGCATCGACTTGAATATTCTTTAAAATACTCAATATCAAGAAAGAATGAAATTATTAGTTTATTAATGATTTTATGCATTCACTGCTTTTTTTATAGACAAGTTTTATAACTTATTTAAGTTTTAGAATTTATGAAAATATATTCACAAAAAAGTTCTCTTAATTACATGACCAATAAAAAAAAAATTTTAAACTTTCTTTTTTTAATAAACAGACTTAAATAGCCAAAATTTTTTAAAAGTCCATTACAAGAAACAAAAGTACTCGCCCCCCCCCTTGTCTCTTTCTCTTTCTAAATAATAAAAATTTATCTTTTAACCTAAGAACACAAGTTGCTTTTTATTCACCAGTGACATACAAACATATATTATAATATATAAAGTATTTTTTAAAATAATATACACTTCGGTGAACTAAAAATAAAATGCAATACTTGCCACCTATCTATACTCGAGACAATTTTTCCCAATTAACAAAATAAATAAAATTTCATTACTTTATTTTAATATTTTAAAAAAATAAAACTAACATATAAAAGCAATATTTTTGCTGGTAAGTATAATACAAATTCACAACTTACTACCAGTTTAAAAATTTTTAAAAACCCTTTGCTTTTTTTAAAATTGAAAGAATGCAATACTCAACAACCCTGATACATTAGAACAACCTGTAATCATTTGAATAGATAAACTGTAAAGTTTACAGGTACTTATAGCTCAAGATTTTAATGCCAAGATCCACAGATAAATTACACAGTTTCATTCTCCATACACTTTTAAAATATTAAACTAGAACATGTTGCTATAAGACTACGAGATCAGTCACTGAAGAATAAAGTGACTAAGTAACATGAATTGTCTTGCTCTTATAAAAAATGTTTAGTTACCTGCAATAGCAGATGTTAAAAAAATATTTAGAATAGATTTTTAATCCGAGTGACATTTTATATATATTACAAAATATCAAATACAATAGAGAATTATAAAGTAAAAATTTTCACTGATATTAAAATAAAATGAGTTAAAATATTTTCTCAAGCCAATGAATTTAATATAGTAAATATTTTACCTCACAATTAAATTGTAAATACAATTTTAAAATTAAATTATTTTATTTAATATATATTATTTTAAAGCACAATGGTATTGAGATTTAATTTTTTTTACACTACCATAACACCATCATTTAATAATGAAAATCAAAATACTTTTATTTGGGATATAGTGGTGCAATGTACACCCTCACATTGCAGGAGGGGAGGGGGGCTTTAAGTCTGACTAACACCAACAATGTATTAGGGCTTGGAGTTCAAAACCTGACTTAGCAGGGGGGCTCTAATATTTTCTGTCACACCACTGACATGATACTATTTTAAACAGTTCAACCAAATTATAAAAATGATACTCTTTAAATTTAAAAAAAAAAACTCTTCTGATCCATTATTGAAATATATGTAACTTGTAATCTAAAACCTAGAATTATAATATATATGAATTTTTTTAACAGAACTTTTCTAACCACAAAAATTTGAAATAAAAAAATTATTTGAACTTACCAGTGACAAGGACCTCATACTGTGTGTCACTTTCTACAAGCAATGGAATGACTTTTTCTTTAAATATCTGATATGCTTTCCCAGGACCACTTTTAGGATTAATGAGAATAAGAAATTTCTTAGAACTAGGAACAATGTCTGGAATGCTAACTTCTAAAAATGATACAAATTAACAAAGATATAGCTTTAATTCTTAAAAATATTAACAATATATTTTTAACTATGTTTATTGTTTGAAGAAAATCATGAGTGAAAAACATTTCCAGAAAAATGGAAAAAATATAAAAATAATTTTGTAACGATGCGATAATCTACGATAAGAAAATTAAATTACAAATTTTAAATATGAATACCTAATTGTAATCAACTATCAGTTTTAAATCACAATAAGAACTTCCCCTTTTTTTGGTGTTATAAAATTGAACAGCAAATTTTAAAGTGATGTGCGAGAAGCTCGTTATGATTATTCATGCAATTACTATCTTTACTTGAAATTGAAGCCAGAGGTAAATCCTTTGCTCATCTTTTTTTCCCCCATTTCAAAAAAGTTTTTTCCATTTATAAACCTTCAAAATAAAAATGCTATACTAGCTTACATGGAGAAGATAAGTACAATAAATCAATTTGGATAAGTGATCATCACAAATATAAATGTAATGTAAACTGATCAAACTCATAATTTTCAAAATAAAATCAAATATCAATAATATTTGTTCATATGCAGACCCAAAATTCCCCATTAGCAGACAAAAATATAAAAAAGAGAGGGAACAATTAATATTAATTAAACACGACTCTTAAGAAATATTACATTTTTTAAATTAAGAATTTAAGAGAAAACACTTATGAATTAAAGTGTAATAAAATCAATAAACAAACCTCCATCGATAACACATGCCTTTCCTCGAATAAGACAATTGATAGCTCTTTGCCACTTTTCTACTACTTTGTAATTCTCATCTTCAGAATCATTTTTTCGCATCAAAAATGTAAGATTTCTCTTCTCCCGTCGATGCTGTTTACTAAGAATCCCAGTAAAGGTTTTTAAAGGATATGCATAAATGCAAAAATAAGCAGAGTGTTCCGAGGTTTCGATTTTCGTCTTCCCATTTTTCCCACGAAATGCATGACAACCTACGATATCATCTAAAAATATTTTCTCTACTTCTGTTTTATCTTTAGTTGTAATACCTACAAACAGAACTTTTTCAGTCAATATTAAATTGCATGCAACAGATGTCAATGGATAAGAAAAAAATTTTTCTTCTAAAATCACAGTCTCTGATGGACATCTAAATTCCATCGTACAACTAAAGTATTACAACCGCATTTAATTGGTCATATTCTGAATTAGAACCAGTTCGGTCAATTTACTTCCTCATTAACTTTCGGTACCAATACGGTGCGCTCGTTGTAAACAAGAACTGTAACACTGCTGCTCCGTATACTCCGTGTTTTCTCTTTCACTTTTTAAGTTTTACAGCTGTTTCGCACTTGTTTTTGTAGCAACAGCTATCACAACATTGACGTCACATCCCTTTTCAAACATGATGTCAGTAACATAAGAATGTTTGATTGGCTGATCGAATGACGTATAGTAGAATTTAATGGTGAACTATCCTAAACGAAAATGGGATCAAGAGGCGGGAGAAAATATTAAACATGTTTGTTTTTCTATTTAATCCTAACGATCATAAATATTTAGGCTTCTGACGCTAAAACTTGTTGGGTTTTTGGAAGTAATAAAGAATATGTGGTTTAAAATTTAACTTAATAATAATAAAAAAAAATACTTGAAATATATTAACTAATATATTTTAAATACTGAAAACGAAACAGAAAATTTTATATACTTTTAATTAATATATTCTTCTATGATAAGAGTGGGCTATTAGCGGCTCGCGTACCACATGCGACCCGAAAGGTCTACCTACAATTCTATTTTGTATCTCGCCACAAGAGCTAAAAAATGAAATATGGAGAAAATGTTATTTATGTTTGGGTTGACATGCATTTATGAGCAATATTTTCCTTGAGTGAAGATTAACAGGAGTAAATACAGAGGAAAATTGGCTGATATAAACTTGCAGGCTGTGAGGAGAATTTCAGTAAACAATCTCACTCCTGATTTACAGAAGGGGAAAAAAAAGACATTGTAGAAAAATGTGATAAGGCTCCTGTGATAAGGGAAATTTTAAAATCAGTTTAATCTCTTTAAACTGATTTTAAAATTAAATATGCATGCTGCTCTTGATAAAATTATATTAGCAAATTTAAAAAAATTCAATGAAACTCTCACTATATTTTTTAACTTATGTTTTGATTTTTTTGACCCAATATGACCCTCGAACCAGAACGCCTCTCTATGGGAGATTAAATTCTATACCTTTGTAAAACTATCTATTGTGTAGAAATCACAAAGATGAATAAACACTTTTTAAGTAAGAGTTCATTTATATTTATGAAAAGTTTCCTGCGAAAATTAAATACATTTCAGCAGAAACTAAGTTTCAACTCAACTCAGCCGGTATTTTTTATTGAAAAAATTACCCATCGTGCTTTGGGGGAACATTCTTAGATTTTGTCGTTTAGGGGTTGTTGTAATCAAGAATGGTAATCTATTTCCGTCCTTTTATTCATTGGATTAATTATTATTTTTATGCCGTTTTCACTATCTTATTGCCCTAAAAAACTAATATATGTGATTATTTTTAGGGTATTGATATAAGTCATAAACATGACCGTAAAGTTGTCCGTCGTGCTCCTAAAAGTCAAGATATATACCTCCGACTCATAGTAAAAGTAAGTTGATTTAATTATTTTGTTTTAAAATTATTGGTGAAATCGATCATCACAGATACTCTTGAACTGCTGTTAAGATTTTAGCTCTCCTTATGTTAAAGGGTTTTAAAAATGCTTCCTATAAGTAATCCTTTACATTTGCGTTGATATTTTACAGAAGTAGGTAATAAAATTCTTAAGACTTCACTTAAGTACTATGTATATGAAGATCAAGTTTCTGTTCTTGTTTGATCATAGAACACAAACAATCAAATCAAAGAACACATTTTATTCAAATTTGCTTAGTGTTCTCTTCCTGTAATGTTTTGTTTAAATTTGAAGTTGAAGCTACTTGAGAGTTTAGTGTATTACACGTGTACACTATAACTGAAAAAAAATGGATGCACTAAAGGAGAGTTGACTGAATAGTGTAAAATAATGTATGCAGTTTTTACATTACTTGTTATTACATCATTGACATTCTTGACAAAGATGTCACTGGCTATAGTCTAAAAGAACTGGACCTTGGATTTGGTGGATGTTTATCTGGATGCTGGAATGAATTTGGTTCTTCATTACTTCAGCTTTGATTCATTACTTTTGGAACACTATCGCTTATAGGTAGTTCTGCAATTGATTCTGGTAACCAAAGACCCACCTATTCTACTCTATAACTGTGTAATGTCATCTAATACTGTCTTTGTTATTGTTTTTGATCATGATCATGGACAGTTGTCCACACACTATTGGCTACATATTGTGGGATTTAATTTAAAGAAATGTGTCAGCAAGTGCAATCGCAATAATCAATTTGACATTGATTTGCTTGTGTTTTGTAATGAGTGACTATTCATTGAAATTTTTATATATTTTCTTTTTCTAGTTATATCGCTTTCTAGCAAGACGTACAGGATGCAAATTCAACCGGATAGTTTTGAAACGTTTGTTTTTGAGTAGAACTAACCGTCCTCCTTTATCTTTAACTAAGTTGGTAAGTATCTTCCAGAGTTCAATAATTCTTAAATATCAATATGTTCATTATTGTATATTTGATACCTGTAAAAATGTATTTTCTTCCCATTTTTCTAAATAAGTTTTGGAATGTTATCCTTTATTAATTCTTAAACTTCATTTTGAAGTTATTTGTAACTTTTTAATTTCCCAGATTATCCTGCCAGTTTCGTACTTTTTTAGTTAGGAATTGCATTGTTTCATCAAATAATGAATTATTTTTGTAAGTTTTGTTTTCTCATAATACCTATCGTCTTTTTTCCCCCCTGTGTTTGTGAACCTTAGAAGCTGATATACTATAAAATACACCTAGTATGGATCAAAATTTTTATGTATTAAATTTTAATACTTATTTTAACTAGGAACATTTTTGTTTTCTCAACAATGATGTTCTATGATAATAAAAGTATGAAAGCATAATTTATGCAAGTCCTTAAAAATTTAATTTTTCTGTAGGTTAAATACTTGAAAAAACCAGGAAATGAAAATAAAGTGGTTGTAACTGTTGGAACAGTTACTGATGATATCAGATTAATCGGAGATGTTCCCAAGATGACTGTGAGTTAAATTTTATTCAGATGTGTTATAAATTTTTTGTCTTGCCATAGCATTTTATTTTTGGTATATTGAAACATTTCTAATGTTAAAATCTTAAGTCTTTTTTTCTGAAGAATAATCATGAATTTGTGGAATTACACCGTTTAATGTCACTTCATAGATTGTACAGCAAGTAGACTGCAGTATATATTTTACTGAAAAATTTGAAAAGATTATTTTGTTTTTTAAAAAAAAGTTATCTTAGTAAAAAAGGAGTGATATAAAATACCTGTGAGCAGTATTGATTTTTTTTGGTAAAGTCCTAGCACAGCCCACTGCTGTATTTAAAGACAAGTTTTTCGCCAAATGGCGTCGGAGACGAAGAATGTTGATAAGATGGGGTTTTTAAATTGGACACAGCATAGAAAACATAAAAAAAAAAGTTTAAATGCAAATTCTTTACAAATTTTGGACATCCGTACGAATATTCTATCAATCCCTCATTCATTCTTAAAACAATCATTATTTTCTTACCTTTTAATCAGAAGAAAATCCACTCTTCATGTTTTTACAAGGAAAACATGGTTTCTAAAATGACTTCTACAAGAAAAATTTAGAAGTCGTCTACTAAAACGAAACAGTGGGGAGGGGGATTGAAACCCGATATGAATGCTTTAGGCTGATGAAATAACGATCTCAATTTCTCTCTCAACACAACTTATTTTCATACTTCAGACATCTATGCAGAAATATTTTCACTCATTTACAAAGCAATCATTTCTTTCTTGCCTCTTTCATTCAAAAGAAAAAATATCCATTCTTCGAGCTTCATAAAAGAAAAATGTGGTTTCTAAAATGGGTTTATGAAGAAAACAGTTGCTTCTAAGATACAGTAGTGAGAAAAAGCATCATCCAAATTGAATTACTCAACCCATCTCCCTTTCTTTCTGAACATTCTTTCTGTAGTTTCATTTAAAAAAAATCCATTTATTTCTTCACTTTTAGCATTCTCTCCAACTGTCTAAGACCAATGTCCAAATCCTGTTCTGGTAGGGTTGCTAATGTTCTATATTGGTATGTCAAAATTAAGGACAGACTTGAGAAAATAGCATTTTAGCAGAGTAGATCAATCGAAAGATGCAAGTACGGTCAGGTACAGTAGGGCATGTTAACCCATATGTGTATGAAGTGTACTGGCAATGTATACTGTGTTTGTAAAAACTGCTATGTTGTAATGACATTGAGTTGCTAATTCAGTGTGGTATGACCAGTAGACTACCGGCCTTGTAAATTTTTCTTATCACTTACCTCTAAGATGTAAATAAATAAAAGAAGTACCAATTCTAATATGCAAATTTGGTAAAATCTTAGCCCAGCACACTGCTGTTTTTTGGCACCATTTTTTTTTTTTTTTTCGCCAAAAACCCGTGTTTCAAAAAATGACGTTATGGACGAAAATGAGGAAGAATTGGGGGGGTTGGCGGTCTTAGCTGGTGATCAAAACCCCTAAAAACGGGGTTTTCGTAATGGCGTCAGGGCCGGAAACGAAGAAAGGGGGGTTGACGGTGTCAGCTCCTGTTCGAAAAACCAAAAAAAAAAAACGGGGTTTCCGTAATGGCGTCAGGGATGCTGAAAACACACGTATTTACGCAAAAACGTAAAAGAAAAGGGCAAAAAGAGTATTTCTACGAGATAAAGGCAGTAAAATAAAGGAAAAACAGCATTTTAAAAATCACTTATCACATTCTCATTTACGCATGCAACCATACAAATCTCACGGCACAAAACATACACCAATCCACCACTAAGTTTTTATTAATTTTTAAATCATTCACTACAAACTCATTCATACTCTTGCCAAATCAATACCTGGTTAATCGCAAGTTTCCACTGCACTCGACAAACGCCATTCAAAACCATCAATCCTACCCTTTCGTTCCTTTTAACACTTCTAACAATCATATCTGGAGGGAATTAATCCTTCTTTCATATTCCAATCTAAAACAGCCTTATTTCCTTTTTCTCCAAGCAAAACATAAAAACCTGTGGTTGCCTCATTTTCAAGCAATTTTCTTTCGCAAGCCATTCTAACAACCGGTGCAAAATCAAGCAAAAAATTGGAACACGTGGGAAAGAAAGTAAGGGTGAACACGTCGTGTTGCAGCAAGCAGGGTCAAGGGTGAAAATGGATGATGTCCACTTATCCCCCGATTATTATTTTAATTTATTATTTTTTTTTTTGCTTGACCAGTTTCACGATTGCCATTTTTTAGCTACTAAACTGGACAATCCGGAAGGGTTGCTATGTTGTAAACTTTATCGTCAAAAATTTTGTTGCCAAGCAGTGTGCCTAGCTATGATCCACCCTGCAAATTTTTTTATATATGTGTTATGAATCTACTTTGGCATTGTTCTGTGTGCCTCCTAAGACACGTAAATCATACTTAAGGGACTAATGCAGTTATCAAGCTTTGTTCTCAGGGTGTTAAAGAGCTAACTTGGAAGGAAGGTCATAACAAGACTGGTAGTTAACATGGTTTGCATAACATTTTGAACTTCAGGGACAGCTGTCCGTGGCTTCCACAATAGTTGTCCGTACACAAACACAGAAGACAGCAAAGTAAATTGTAAAGCATGTAACACATTAGTAAACAACCTATATTGTTGTATCATAGTCAGGAGGTGTTATATTAGATGACGCTCAATGCCTTGTGTGCCATATCTTTTGGATTTCTATTTTTGAAAAGTTTATATTACCTGTGTTCTGCGTGTATACAATGTTACATTTGAAGAGTTTCGTCCTTGATCTTTGATTCCAGTGTACATACATATTCATTGATTTTCTTTATATTACAGAGGCTATATTGATCACTAGTAACTATATTTTGAGGAATTATTGTAACTTCCACATAAAAGTTTTTAATTTATGGACTCGAGAAATATTTCTTTTATCATGAACATCAAAATTAAGTTTACTCTTCCTCTTAAAAAGAAAGATGATTGTTCATGTAACTATGAGTATCATTGATAGCCAGCATCATGCTAATTTGATAACGGGGGTAGTTGTGCCAAGTTGTTTATGTTCGCCAACATGGGCGAAAAATTGCAATATGGTTGCCTTGAAATTTCATTCGTTTGGTGATGTGGTTGCCATGGAGATGACGTTTCTTGTAGTTCATTCTAATTGGGGGTTTTTTGCATGCCCTAATCCTGTTAATTTCAGACTATTTTAATTCTAAATACTTCATTCTTGGTTTCTTTTTTTTTGCGGGGTCAAAATTTGCATTTCAGATGTTTTTAATTCGAATTCTTTGAAAATGCTATTTTTAGTAACCTGCTGATTTGCTGTGCTCTGTTTTTGTTTTTCTCTAGAAAATGGACATTTACTCAGTTATTGGTGAGTACCAGGATTTGTTTTCCAGGAAATTTCATGGCTCTTCTTTTAATTCTTTGGTCCTACAGGTGTACCCAATTCACACTTTTGGTCAACTTTATTTTTAAAAAAATAATTATTCTTTCCTTTCAATGATTTCAAACGTGGTCCAATGCGAGAAATGTGGCCGCGACATGAAGGTTGCTCCGGACACATCCAAAAAATTAGACAGTTGCATCTTTCGCTGCGGAAATTCGCACTGCCGCATTAAGAAATCTATCCGATTCAATTTTTTTTTTTTTCAGGAAGTAAATTGCCTATTTTAACCCTTCTTTTAATTTATGTTCGATGTTCCTCGTTCGCTCAAATTCATAAGGAGCTTGGAATTTATTCGTAGGCTGTTGCCGATTGGCGCAGCTATGTGTCCGATGTGTTAATAGAACATCTTGTCGTTAACACAGAGAAGCTGGGGGGGGGGGAAACGGTTGAAATTGACCAGAGTAAAATTGGGAAAAGAAAATATAATAAGGGTCATTTCGTGGAGGGACAGTGGGTTTCTGGTGGCGTAGAGCGCGAGACGGGACGCTGGTTGCAGTTCACGACAGGACGGCAGAAATGTTACTTGAAATTTGCAGGTAACGCGTAGTTTGACTCTGAAGGGAAGCACATTGTGGTTGTATTTTTAAGTTTATTAAAATATTTCTGCATCTCGGGAATCATCTGATTCCATAAAGAAAAATACATATACTAAACTGCCTCTGATGTCAGGACCAATGAAAAACAAACACGATTTGCAATGACGTCAGATACGGTTAGCAGATAACACAGATAAATCTGCATGACAAAAGGAACAAAGGCCAACAAGCGGCCCCCTCATGTAGATTTTACATTCATACTTCAAAAGAACAAAAATTACACAATACCAAAAATTTCGTCACAAAATTTCCTTATAGCCTCTTTATGTAAGGGTTTAGTAAAAATGTCAGCAATATTATTTTTACTATTCATATACTTTATTTCAAAAAAACTCATCGCGCCAAGCAGCGCTTGGTGCAATTACCCCGATATCAAATTAGTTCCGCCAGCATTTATATTGTTGAACTATTTGAGGTATTAAAATCAATAGTGTAATTATATACTTTTTGTAGTTGTGTGCACTTCGAGTTACTGAACGAGCTAGAGCTCGTATTCTGAAGGCGGGAGGTGAAATTATTACCTTTGATCAACTGGCAGTACAATATCCTCGTGGGAAGAACACTTTATTCATTCAAGGTGAGTTTATAAGACTTATTTTTTTTCTTATAAATTATTGTTCACTGTTGTCCAAAAACATAGTGAGTTTTAACTTTTTCAAGAATGGTGTAAACTTATTATAATTTGCCTATTTTTCTTAATTAAACTCGATTATTAATGCCATTACAATTATACTATTAAAATTGTCAGAATTGTTTTTTAAAAAAAATTTGTTATAACGTTTTATTTTTTGGATTTTATTGCTCTAACTGTACTTATTTGAATCAAAGCCGCACTTATTTTCCAATCGGGTGCAACTTAAAATCGAAAAGAAAAAATTCGTTGGATGGGGGAATTAACCATGATCCTGATGATTTGAATAATTAAGTTCATGTATGCATTTAAAAGTTCTAATACTGGTAAAATAATTTATTCATCTTATTAGTTATTTTAATTTCATAAATAATGGATATTGATTAACTATTTTTTACCAAAAATATGTTGATTGAGAATTTGGGGAATCCACCTAGAATCGATGATAGCTTACGTCCAAATAAATACAATAGTAAATTTTCCGAGTGTGTTACAAAATTTTTTTAAATTTTCTTTGAAAGGGTAATGCAATTAAAGTGCTTGTTGAAGTGTTAAGTACTCAATTTTTTAAAATTTTATTTAGGTTCTAGGACTGCAAGAGAAGCTTGCAAACACTTTGGAAAAGCTCCTGGTGTTCCTCACAGTCATGCCAAGTAAGTATATTGTTTGGTTGATGCATGTTCAGTGTATATGTAATTTTTTTCCTGCATCTGATATATTTGGACATCTGAAAATGAAGGGTTATTTTTAGGTTCAGGATTTCATTGTTAATCAGATTTTTGTGAAATAATTTACATGTGTTAAAGGTTTTTGTTAGGTAACATTTCTCTTTCATCCTAACATTAACATGATTGTAAATATATATGTTACAGTTAAAGTGTATAATTGTTATTTTTCATAAAATAACTGGACAAATCAGTTTAAAGTATAGGTCCGAGTTTGATATCCAGAGTAATAGCACTAAGTTGTTGTTTATGTTCGCCAAGATGGGCGATAACATTACAATATGGTTACCTTTATATTTTTTATTGTCTGTCAAAGTGGTTGCCATTGATATAATGTATATTAGAAATAACTTTTATTGGTTTTTCCCCATGGTAACCCTTTTAATTTCAGATGATTTCTTTAAAAGTTTAACCATTTTCAGTGTAATTATTCAATTGTTTCACTCTTCTGTTTCATTTTGTGCTATTTTCGAATATGGATGTTTCTAATATTTGCGAGTTCTAGAATTTTTTTTTTCTTCTTAAAATAAGTGTTGTACTTTTAATTATCTTTTATGTTTTATCATTTATTTTATGTTTTTCTTTGACATTCTTTTTTTTTTTTTTTTTTCTTTTTTTTTTTGATGAAATTCGTTGAAGGAACTTGCAGTGCAAGTTTTATATTGCAAGCTTTCAGTACTTTTTAATTGATATTTATTATTAATTTTAACATGTGCAATTAGTACTATATGTAATAATCATATAATATTCGTTATTTATTAATCATTTTATACGAGTATTCTTATGCATTATTTTTATTTTTTTAAAATGCGATGATTATTTTTTATAATTACTATTAAATTATATAATTATGATAGAATTGTAAGATTGTTATACGCTGCTTATATTATACTATTAGTACATGTTAATTTATTATATTAATGTTCATATTAATTATTTATTAATTGACTGATCTAGGTTATTCTCAATCTCTTCCTACATCCTTCATTTGAAATACATTCAATGTATTTCAAAGCAATTCTTTAAAATTTTTGTGTATCATTAAATTATTGCTAGGCCGCCATATTGGATTCCATTCCAGCAACAAGAAGCGCTGCTTGGCTCCATTACCCTGGATAACAAACTAGTTCCAAAGTATATATAATAGAACAATTTCATACTTTGCCTAGTTATTCTATGAAATAACTAAGGATAGACCATTAAAGTGAAAAATAAACAAATTTCAAAGATTTTTTTATAAAGTAATTGATCATAAATAGCTAAAATCTCTCAAAATATATTTTGTAGATAAGTAATAAGGGAAAGCAGAGATGATATAATTTATTATATTTAGCCATATTGCTATTAGTACAAAAGAGGGAAAAAAGAGTATGTTGCAAAAATAGATTATATTTTAATATCAACAAAAATATATGCTGGAAAGAAAACTTTGTGTTAACTTTTTAAAACAAAAATGTGAGAATTAAAATTTTATGAGATACCTTTATTTCATTTTTTTTATTATTTATTTATTAGAGCAAAGAGTGCTGTGATGACACTTAAGGTTGAGCTGCTTATTGTTTTTTGAAACAAGTTCACTGTTTAGTATTACATTTTTTTTTTTTTTTTGAAACTAGCACTTTTAAAATCCTTGTCCAGTGCCGCAGCTTTGAGCTGTTGCAACAAATCGAAGCATTGTCAATGTTTGCAACTTCTTCATTGGAAATTCTCTCTGACATTACTGAACTGATTTCTAGAGTATAATTGTTTTATTACGCTTAATCGGAAGAAATCTTCCCAAAGCAGCTATAACTGGTACAAAGAATTTCCGCGAGCATCATATTTCATACTTAAATGATTAGGTAATCGTTTTTCTGTAGAATACCTAGTTAAATCGTAGAATTCAATTTTATATGATCTAGTTATTTCATGAAATACCTAGTTATTCTATGAAATAACGGATTTCACATATATATTTTATTAGTGGGAGAAGTTGGATATTTTAAGTTGTATATATTTTTAAATTTGATGTTTGATAAAGTGTAGTGTAGTGTACAGCTTGCATTATTGAATGTTTATGTATACCTTGATAACTATGTTTAAAAATTCATTTGTTTATTCTAGACCATATGTGAGATCTAAGGGACGCAAGTTTGAACGAGCTAGAGGTCGAAGGAGGAGTCGCGGTTACAAAAAGTAAACTTATTTGGATTGAGATATAAAATAAAACTTCCACTGTATTGATGTTGTCTTTTACTTAAATTAAAATATTGGAATTCTATTATAACTTATCGCATTTCATATGAATAATTACATCCTTTGAGAATCCATTGCATATTAGTTGGTGTGTCAACAGTTAATTTTTCTTTGAGTCTGACAGATAATAATTAAAAGTTGAATATGCATTGAATGAGATCATGCAAGTTGTTTACTTTAACATTCAGTTAATTTCCATATGAAGTTATATTTTCTAAAGAGTAAAGTAATAAGAACTTTTTTTAAGGCTGGAAGAGAAAAAAAGTAATATAAACATATGAGTAAAGATATCACAATAATGAACTTTGTGCATTTATCTTGTAAATTTACTAAAATATTACTTTTAGAGCTGTCAAGTAAATATATGGAGTGACATTTATAAAGCTGTTGGTTGAATAACAGGGCATAACTCAAAATATTCTTGCAGTAAAATTTATTTTTGTACATTTTTTAAAACATAGGTACAGGGTTAAAAAAAACCTTTATAATTAGTAATATTAAATTATCAAACTCACTACAAATGCATAAAAGTAATTTAGTGGAGAGGGATTTATTTATTGCTTTTGCAATTAACTATTTATATTGAAGGCAAAAATTCTGATTTGTTATTTTAGTCTCTTGCATTTAACCCTTAACTTCGCAATTTTTTAAATTTCTATGAAATTATATCAGCTAGTTCTCAAGTGATATGGAATATGGAAAAAAAGTTAAACAGTTATAAATTGAATTTCAGTTGTTTTTTTGCAGAAGTGCAACATTGTGCAGTAGTGCTGTAAATTACAAAACTTTTTTTATATGAGGATTTTATTATCATAAAATGTTTAAATTTCTTACCTGGTAATTTATTTTCCAATTAACAAGAGGAAGCATAAGATATAATGGATTCTTTTTATAGCCAAAACGCAGTTCTTGAGGCATCGGAGATCTTTATAATTGTAGTGATTTCTGGAAAAAATGTACTTTCTTCAAGTGACAAAATTAGCATGTATTTCGTTGCAATTATCTTCTCAGTTAAGTGATTTGTAGGTAATTAAAAAAATATTGAGTCTGTTAAATTAAAATAAATCATATATTGCAGCGATGCAACAGTGCGAAGTTAAGCTTTAGCCAATTATTTTTTGTGATCTTTTTTTTTTACTCAATAGTGAATGTTTTATTCATTAATTCACTTCATTTTGAACAAAACTTAATTTTTAAATGCCTGTCCAAATTTGATCCTGAATTTTTAAATCAAATTATACTCTTGCACACATAATTGGTTTGTTAAGATTTATGTATGTTACCATTGTATAATGTTTGAAAAAAAATTTAAAACATGTCAGCTGTCAAAATTGTTCAAACGGGACGTTTTGTTTTCCTGATGTATTTAACGAGGGACATTTCTAGAAAAGGTTTAGCATAATACAGCTTTATCACATTTCATTTTTTCTAAAATAGAAAAATTTGAGATTAGTTTTTAGCAAGGTCCTGTTTTGCTTCAATCTTGCTACTTTTTAGTATTTTCTCATAATAAAAATGTAATGTAATTTTTATTTTTCCTTCTATCTGGCTACTGCAATAAATACATTAATATTTATTTTTTTTTGGTTTAATTTGGTAAATCAGGTCTATGGGTTTTAAAAGTATTGCCACCAACTTTTGTATAAGCTTAGTTTTATTATCTTTGAACTGCAAAGGAAAAATTACTCTTTGCTTCCCTGTGCCACCATTTTTCAAGCAGGTATGTGTAGTTATGCAGCGTATTGGGAGGGAAGCAGATTTTTTTTCTCTTGGACACCTGAAAGGTCTTAGAAGGGGAGTTCTCTTCCCAATGTTTCTTGAACCAATAAATGTAAGATTAATGCTGTACATTTTGTTCACAGCAAGATCAATAGAAAAGGATTTAATACTTCTTAAACAAGGTTTTAAAAGAAATGGTTTAGTTTTTTTTAAAAAAATATTAACACGTAATTCCAAGAAACTGCTAATTTTGACAACTAATTTAACAATTTGACAACAAGCTAATTTTTGAAATATTCTAATCATTTAATTGTCTTCCCATTAGGTTAAAGCTCCACTTCCGCATTTTTATTCTTATTGTAGCTTGTTCTCTATGTAATTAATTCACAATGACCATGTATAATGTCTAATCAAGACCAGATACTTAAGGGTTGTTCGGTTACAAGTACTAGAACAATGAATGGAATTACTTTCAACTAATGGAAAATTTCTCATTTCAATTTTTATTTGATGGGACTTGGTTTTAAATAATTGAATTCTTTCCAAAGATGCCTTTTATTTTTAACTATAATTCCATTTTATAAAATTGACAAGAATGAACAATGAAGTCTTATCTCTGGAGGAGAGGGGCTGTAATTTTATACTATATTAGAAAAATGTGGCTGTTTGTATATACAATTAAAAAATAGACCGAAATTTGAAACATTTTTTCAGCTTTATCAGTACTCCGGTATTCATATTTTTTGACATCCTGTAGAGTGCATGTTTTGTACCAATTTCTATCATAGTAATTCATTTTTTCTGGTGTAAAATGTGATGCATTTTACTGTCTATTCTTTCATGCTAAATAAGCCATCCTTTAAATGAAAATATAGTTATTTACAGAATATAGTTTGAATTTTAAAAACAATGTTATAAGCAGAAGTATGAATTACAACATAGGAAAATCGAGATTTTTTTTTTGTCTGAAAATGTGCTCCACATTCAATTCAGATTATCGTAAATTTGGCAGACAATCTTTGACTTCTTTTTCAGGTAAATACTTATCGGATAGGGTGATTGTTCTACAGATCTCTCATTTTTAGAGGATGTGAAGTATCATTTTCTTGAGAGAATATGTATTGTATTCCTCCTTCCTTAAAAATTTACTATAGAAAAATTATTTAAAGGGGTTAATGAAGTTCGTGAACTTGTTATTATGAAGGTTTTTTAAAATCTAGAATCATTTTTTTAGTTCCCTGTAGTAAATTCATTTAACAATTAAAACACATACAAAGAATAGACCAACTCTTTAATTTGATTACCATTAACTATAAAAATCAATTTACTAATTGCAGCATGAAAGAAAATGTTATATTTTAGCAAACATTTCTTAAAACTAAAATTGGTAAAATAATCGCTTCCAAATTCAAGAAACATTTGCTTGAGCAAGGGAACATTTTTGGGGTAATTTTCAGAACAGAAACAGTAAGTTCGGACATTGCTTGTCCTTGTCCAATGAATATTTTCTTAATGTATTTAGGTAAGGTAGCTGTGACAAGGAAATATGAACTTTTTTTACACCAAATTTAAAAGCAGTGGAAGTAAGATGTTTATGTTAAAATTATCTGTATATTTGTGTACCTGTTAGTGTTACAAAAAAATCAATTTTTGTTTTTGAGGCATGTTCTTACCTTTAGGTACACTTTGCCTAAAATCCACTGCATGTATAGCTATAAAATTTTAAAAGAGTTTTTACAAACATAATCAATGAAATTTAAATTTAGTGATTAAAATTTCCTTTAAATTTTATGCCGAAATTGTGAATATTTTTCAAAAAAATTCGTGGATACTATAATATGCTAAATATCAGCACTATGGGTAAAAGTAGATTTTGAGAAAAGTGTACTGGAATCACTGATAATTACAATACTTTCATCTATGATTTGTAAAATAATATTTTTTGTGATACAATATAAAAATCCATACCATAATTATTTTGCATCATTTCTCAATTTTTAAATCATAAGTTTTAAAATTCTAGATTATCTAGAAGTCTTTTTAATTACTCACCTTCCATTTAAATACCAAAATTTTATATCTGTAAGGTTGAGCATTTCTACTTCACTTTGAACATCATTACAGAATTCCTTACACATATTTTTACTATAAAAATACACAAAGAAATCTTTGATGAATTTAAAAACTTAATTTGATGCCTAATTGAAATAGAAATATTTATTCATTTTAAAGTAAAACCAAAAGTTATAAATTTACTGTTAACATTTGAATGCTCATGAATAACTGTAAGCAGTAAGGAAAAATTAAATGTCTATTTTACAAGCTGTGTATTTAATTTAGAATAATCCACTTGATTTATAATTTAAGGACTACACTGGGTATTTATAAATGCAAAATTAATATTTCAAGAAACAAAATTGTGTAACTAATTTAATTTTTGCATGAAAAATGTAGAATTTTCAATAAGTTCTAACATATAAAGAAAAATTACATTCTTTGTATAGAAAAATTAGTTTTTTTACAATACATATTGCATACAAAACAGATTTTGAAAGACGTACCTGAATCAGTTAATCACATTTGTTTACAATTAAAAATTCAATTTTCTAGCATTCTTTTTATTGAATTCTCATAAATAGTGCATTTTATGAATGCAGCAAAGTGCCTTTTATTTTTTTTAAAGCAAAATTTGGAGCATTTTTACATTTCTGTTACCTTAATCAGTATATTTCAGATTATAATGTGAAAAATATTTTGTCATAATTGTGCAGCTTGGAATTTCTCCAATATTACTAAGTATTGTGAAAATTATTTAAAAATAAATCGATAATGAAATTTTACATACATTTTTCTAAATTTTGAAGTGTTGAGTATTCTGGTTGGATTTTCAAGAAAAAGAAACAAATTTGATTACGAAATCTTCAAAACTAATCAGAAAAGCTACCTTTTGATACATCTAAAACAAGGGTGTCAAACTGAAAGGCTAACTGGGGCCAAACAAACAAGGTTCAACTTTTGTGGGCTGCAAAAAAATATATATATGAATTCCTGATAAAATACAATAGCTGGTTTTATTAAAGTAATTATGCATGTATTGCTGTTATCTAGAAATACTTATATTGTTACTTGGACCATTTTCAGTTCTTTTATAAAGGATTTCTACGAAAACCATAACTCAATATTTCAGAAATCACTTCAATACAATACTTATTTTCATTAAAATTTCAATTATTATCTTAGTGAAAGATTGGATTACCATAAAAAATCCCTAAGTTATATTCTACTGGAGTGCATATGTAAATTACGTTTTCAGAAAAATGTTCTTGAATATATACAAAACTCTTCAGTACTGTTTTCCAATTTGAAGAAATTAGAACAAGTCTAGTTGAATGCCGCCCATATCATAACTGGGTTGAAGCAAAGTAGTTCTACAGATACCGTTCTTATAGGGGCAGGTTTATTACTTTATTAACCTAGTCAAATACTATGATAAAATCTCCAGTTTTGATCAACACAACAAATTTTTTACATTTCAAATAATTAGAGAAATAAAGGATTAAAAAGAAATATATTGGCTTCTCTCTAAGTTACTGATGAAGTAGAGCCCTATCTACTAGTGTAGCTTGAATCCTTTGGAGTGACTCTCCAGAGTACTCCCTCTATAATCTTACTTCTGTCATAAAGAAAGATTTAGTAGTAATATCAATATAGGTACCACACATTTGTTAATCTTCCTAAATTCCAGAAAAAATAACCGGTTTGCACATCAGCAGGGGTATCAAACTCTCATGTAGCCCATAATGAACATTTTTGCACACAATAATATATAAAATTTCTCCCGAAATAGTAAAGGTAGCAGAGAGAAGAGTTGTCAGGACATGAACATTGAATTTTTCTTGTTCTTTTATTTATGATTGTAATGTATTATTCGAAATAAACTTAAGTTTCTATGAATATATTTGTTTGGCCCAAGTTAGCCTTTGAATTGGACACCCATGGTGTACAAGCTACCCAGTTGCAACTTGTTTATCCATATATCATACAAACACTTATTTTCTCGTTTCCTTTTTTGTTTTGCCATCCTTTTCATTTTTAAGAGATTTTTTAGCATTAATATTTTTAATAGACGGCATAGTTTGTCCATGGTACTTGAAATGCTTTTCAGGTGGATTTTTCTTAATGGTGTATACCAGGGGTGTCCAGCATATGGCCCACCAGAACATAAGTTGCGGCCCGCCGACTCTTTTTTTAAAAAAAAGTTTATTCATTTTGAAATTTATATATATACATACATAAATGTATTTACCTGTTCATGTTTTAAAATAAATCCTTTTTGATAATAGAAACGCCCTTTAGATTAAAATATTTATATTTTATCAACCAGTTACATTTGACTTTACTATAGTAAATTACTTTAATAAATTTCGAATTGCATTATGCATATCCTTTACTATGATTCTCTGTGTGTGCGACTTTCATTTCTCCTTTTCTGTTTGGAGTGCCCAAAAAGTAAGATGCAGTCAGAGATGTGTTTTTAAAGTTTAAAAAAGTATTCAGGACGATTAAGATAAAGAGCAATGTATACTTAATCGTTTGTGCGAATGACAGCACAATCAAATTTCAACAATGAGTAACGAAAGATCAATTCAAAAGGAACACTGTTATTTTCAAGAAAATGGCAACTGTAACATTTTAAACATTATTTGATAATTTCATTATTATATTGTATAAACATTATTATATTATCTATGTCTGGGGGGGGGGGAGATACAGGAAAAATAATGATTTGCCACTTCAATAAATCCTACGAATGTTTGATTAATTCTGATTTTATTTGGCTCATTATTATCATTAACATCAGTTGTTACGTATCTTATTGTACTTAATTAGTCTTTTTTTAAAATATCCTGTGTCGTGTCCAGAATGATAGGGAAAAAAAGAATATTTCCTTACATTTTTAATAATATTTTCTTTTATTCTAGAACCTATGATACCAATGTCCATTTTGAATTTTCAAGCTAAAATACTTTTGAATTCTTTATTTCTGACAAATGAACATTGAGATGAGGGTCATATTTAGCCAAAAGGTCTATCAGATTCTAAAAGTTTCCCCTTTGAGTCAATTCTTGATGTCTCCGAAAAAGAAGATTGTGCATCGCTCAAGTTATCATAATGTCTATGATTCTTCATAAGATTTGGCTCATCTTATTAACTTCTATATAATTGCATGTCAAAAATATATCCACCACTTAATTTTGTTTCCAGATGTCATACATGTGACATGCTTGGATGTCAATTATAGAATTTTCAAGCTCTTTAATTTTTTTTTGATATTCCTTACCAGTTATTCACATCTTTACACCAGGCTTCTTTAAAATACACATTTGTTCTATCAGCAAAAAGCCAATACATCTGACAGTAAGCAACATGAAGTTGTGTTGAATAGCACATCCATTTCTGTTCAATCTTTTGTCCTGCCCTGAATATGAAACTGTAATACGATGAAAAGCTCCTTCCCTTGGCATCTTTTTGGAGAAATTACTCTTTGATATGGGTCCAATTTTAAAATGTGTTCCCTTAAATCTGTATGTATGGGCATACCTACATAGTGTGCAAAATCAGTCCTAATCAAGTCTGTTTTTCTTCGTTTTCATTTTCAGACTCCTTTTCTTTATAGATAAAGAGTATCATTATTAGGTGAAATATTCAAAGTTGTGTTTTTTTCTTGTGAACTGATTTTCACTTCCAGGATTTGTTGCTCAGGTTCCCTGGCATTGCTATTTCTAGCACTCTCACAAGATGGTGTGCTTGCAGATATTAAAAAGTTATCCAATTTCGCATATTAGCGATTAATATTATACTCTTTTTCCTTCCGAATTTTTTCGTTTTGAGAACCACTCAAACTCCACTCATTTTAGAGCCAAGTTTCTTCTCATCTTAGTAACAAAATACCAGCATAAGAACCAGAATATTAAATTCCAATAAAAAATAATTCTAATATTGAAAGTGAGAAGAGAGATCAAAATTTTTTAAATGAAGGAACAGGCCCTATATTTAAGTACATTAAATATAAAAAATATAGATGTCTGTTCTAAAAACAATTTTGTGAAATGTTTCTCATTATGTTTAATTTGTTTGAATACTTATAAACATAGATGTAGACAAAATAATCATTTAAAATGCTCTCTATGCTTTTCCAAGTATCGGAATACTATTTTAAATGAAAAAAAGATATTCATATTATTTACAACTTTGCTAAATGAAAATGGAATATACACATGAGGAGGGGGGGGGGACTAATGAAACCAATAAGTTACTCTGCTGCTTCGGTAAAAAGTAAATCATGTCTTTCTTTTGTCCAGGGGTACTCAACCTTTTATTCTGCCAGGCCGCATACATACGTTAGCTATCTCACGCGGGCCACACACATATGATGTCTATTTCACACGGGTCTCAACATGAGAATTAATGGTGGGGGGGGGGGGGGGGAAAGGGTTATGAGTATGAGAAAAATATTTAAAATACGGAAATTGATCAAAATATTAAAACTCCTATTTTGCTTTTTTTATTTTTGTTACTAAATTTTTTTAAATTGGAAGCATTTAAGAATCGCTCTTTCACAATTTCTGCATCAGTAAACAGTTTCATATGGATTACCAATAATATAACGAATTTCATAGGGTGCCTTGTTACTGCTCTGACATTACCCCAGACAAAACACTTTTTTTAGTGTTGTAAAGATTATTCAAGAAAGCCTATTTATCATCTCTTGAAAGAGATCTTTGAGGAAAAATATCATTGAATGTGATTCCTGTTCATAGGTATTTTTTAAATACAACACTTTCATGATAAATCAAACAATTACTGTTTTTCTCTGCAAAATAGTCAACTTTCCAATTGTCTTGAAACAATCTATTTTTTCGAATATTTTTCACTTGCAAGATAGTTAAAAATTAGTTCCACTCATAAAAAGGTTCTAAAAATAAATCGATTCACACCCATACGACATCGACAGAAAAAAGCGAAATTGATATGTTTGATTTTTTAACAAAGAATTTCCCTCCAAATTTTCACAAATAAATGAATTACTCAGAGCAATGGATCATGACTGGGCTGCAGGTTGAGTATCGCTGCTTTTGTCCCTACAGCTAATGTAAAGTATACTATAATAATTACAGTGATGAATTTTTTATCTTCCTAACATTATGTTACATTCTTGGTCTGACTTATGTTTTGTCCGTTAGTAATTTAGGTTTAAAAAGAAAACGCACTAAAGAAAAGTATCTGGTTGCGGGGATTACAGCAAATCAAACAAAATATTTTTTATTTGGTTATTTGATCCAAGATATCTAATGAGCATATTGAAGCTTTGATTTTAAATGAGATTAGATTGCCAATTGGAAAATCACTTAAAAATTGGATTTTAAAAAAATTTGAAGCAAATTTCGAGAAAATCTACATTAATGGCATCAGTCTAGCTTTGGGCCCCTACGATGCGGGGGTATACATTACGCCACTGGATCCTATAAAGAGTGGCCTGCAACAGTCTTAATGAAAAATATGAAACTGTAATACTTTTAGTGCAATAATATAATTCATAGATATATTATATACATAGTAATTATGTGTAAATAATTCTCCATAAAATTTATATACTTTAAATATATAAAAAATCATTATTATACATAACAAATGTTAAATAACACAGTCTTCATGTTCCATATAATTGTTAAATGACTTCTGTGGTACCAGTGCAATGAATATAGTACAATTTGTTTTATTAAATTAATATTTTATACTAATCAAAAATATTCAAATAATTTTAAAATGTAGACTTTGCAAAATACATAAAAAGGATGGAATAACAAATGAAGTTAAATTTGGAATTATAACACAAACATCTGGTTATATACTACTCTAAAAAATAAGTGCCATACAGAAAACTTCACAACAATGAATTAATCATATTCTGAACCAAGCGTAACACTCATTTCTTCTCCCTCTATCACAGTTGTGTGATACCACTGATTAGTATCTATAAGAATAATATCACCACGTTGGACAGTTATGTTCATTGGAATACAAACATCTTCACATTCAGGTGGGGGCAAAAGATACCAAGTCTTTCTCCCTTTAATCTGAGCCTGCCAAGAAGGTCTTCTTACATAATCCAGATGCATGCTTGCACCAGGTCCTTGATAGCCCATGAAAATCCAATCTATGGCACTGAGCTCTGAATCATCAGGTAAAAAATAAGGCTTTGAATAATGCTGCCTAAGAACAGATGAAATGTCTGGATTGCAATTGCTCCTGGAAAGCAAGAATAAAAGCATAAAAAATATTGAAAATATATATATTACATAATAGAGAAAAAATGTTTACTCAGTTGGTGCTACAGATAAAATATATTTATCACATTTAATGAAGCTGACCCCCTTTCTTCCTCAAGATATAACAGCCTTTGCTTTATTCCAACAGTGGGCAACCTTTTGGGGTAAGAGTGTCACTTTCTGATAAGAAAAATTACATGTACCACTTCCAACTTTTCCAACAAACAAAATATGAAAAAGTAAAAAAAATTTACTTATACTCTTTTTGCGAGACTTTTGTACAAATAACACATTTTTTTATGCAAGTCTATGAAGTGGAAATTTATACTGATATAATAAATAAGACAAAAGTAAAATTTAGGCTTAATTGTTAATAAACTTTTTACAAGTACAAGTTGGTTATGTTAGGTATAAAATAAGAATGAGTAACTTGAAACATTTTAATTCTAAATAATTATTTAACAGTCAGTACTTGCTTAATGTGGTTTTTGAATTTGTTGTTTTTTACCAAGTCTTGAAGATGTTGACAAAATTAGGTCGTTTTAGGTGCATATCAGTTCTTTAAAGTGATATTTTGTCTTTATTATGTCCATAATAGAAAACCTCTGCTAACAAACATATGTTGATTCAGACCTGCAACAATATTTGGCAGCCAAATCATTTAAATTTGAAAAATTGCTTGTTGGTACAAATTTTTAAAATTCAATATAATATGTAACCCTTTTACAGTTCAAATTAGTTCCTTATATTTGCTTTTCAGTGTAGTAGGGTGCTGTACATCAATAATTTCGATTTGGATTTCAGGTGAGTAACAATTAACATTTTGCAGAGAAATTGAAGACAGATTTGTGAGATCAGCACTTTTTTTTTATCCTTTTGAAAATCATTAAACCTAGCACTGCATGAACCTGTGCAAAATGGATATTAAATTTTTAAATCTATCATAGTTCAAAGCATTGGTAAATAGTTTTTGTATTTTAATGTAAAATATGTTAATCTTTTTCTCCAAAATCAAGAAGGGGGGGAACAAAAATTTATTCAGAAAAGAAGAGCACTGACCAACTAGGATTGGGGGAATACAATCTTAAATTGAAATTATTTAAATGAACAAAAATATCTTGAATATCAAATACTCACTGGATAGTTCATTGTTTTATTCCAGATCATTTAAAACTCCAAATTCTAAAATTTTCAAAATCTCATGAGTGTTTTCTCTTAGGAAAGCCAAAACACACAACAATGAAGGAGTGTTCTCTATATGATAATTTTCTAATCTAAATTTTGGGATCTTTTTTATCTAAAACAACTAAATTTCAATAAAATTTTTACTTATTATTTTTTCAAGTTTCTTAATGAGTTTTTGCATGCCACAATAATTGCAACTCCTCTGTGCCACACGTGCAACAGATTAACCACTCCTGCTCTATTCCATATCCTACAAAGCCTTCAATCAATCACTCAGCAACCCCCCTATGAAACTACTTTTAACACAAATTGTGCCAAAAACGCACATATACACTTCAGTGACGATCATTTATAAAACTGCATATTAGCATAATAAATAATGCAATTCAAGTACCACTAGTGGAAATAGAATTATAATAACATCTAATGCCAGTAATATTTAGTGGAAGTAACTTGATATTGATAACAGTTGCACATGAAAGGATATTGACAAAATATATTTTTGAATATGCTCAAAGGGTATTTCATAGCTTTGATGAGTGCTTCCAATAGTTGCCTTAATGATTGAAATTTCTAGCTCAGTACTTTCTGATGTATCTAGTATCACTGGTTTTCAATTAGACTTGGGATTATTATCAAGCCATGGCAAGGAGTAGTTCTATAGTCCTGTAGCTTTTTTTTTTTTTATTACCTATAGAATTGGGAAATGGACATAAAGATAAGAATAGTACACAAAATGTATAGTGCAATTTGTTCATCCCTGTGAAGCTTACTTCTTTGGATCAAAAGCATGGTAATGTATCATCATGAAAAATACACTTAGAGACATTTCATAATGATTGTCAATAGAATGTATAATTCCTCTTCAAAATATTTTTTAAATCTAAGCATTCAGTGCACCATGGACAAATTTGAGACAATCCATCCCAAGTATGAAAAATACCCTCCTAACCTCTGAAAAATTTGATGTTTCCTGTAAACATAACATATATATATAGCCAAGTTTTAACTTTCTACATATTATTGACAGCAAGCTAGCTTTCAACCACCCTGATTGAGAGAATTGAATTTCAGTTCCTCTAAGGATATAACTTTACCATTGCTCATCAATCATTTGCACATTTTTTGTGGCCCTTCAAGAGATCAGATCTCTTTTCAACAGCAATTAGAGGTTTCATTTTTGGCAGTATTCCACGAATACTTTTAAAATCAAATACCTGATGCAAGTACTTTTTAATTCATTGTTTACATCCACTCCACACATTGATTCCTATAGTCCTGAAATCAGCTGAATTTATTTTCCTTCTATTTCTTAGTGATAGAGGAGCAATTATGTGCTGCAGTAAATTTCTTTCAGATCTGGTCTTCCTATTTACTGAGCCAGTTTGATGATATTTTGTAAGCATATGAGGTCACTAAAATAATTACAGGAAATTTTCTTTCATATATTGTACTTGCAGGAAAACATTCAGCAGAATATAATGTAAAATACTTTTCTAACGCAGAATTAGTAGTACTATATAAGCCCTTTTCATTCAAGGTATACAAAGGACAATCATTCCTCTCCATGGAACTTTAAAAGCATTGCACCAGAAATGTCCTTGATGGTTATACATTTCCTCTGAAAACATGCAATTTTTGATACTTACGTACTATTGCAACTATGCCAATGGTCAAGATAATTTGCCAAGTTGACAACCCCAATTTTAAATGTGTCATATGTGCTGAATTGGAAACCATTTTTTTACTTTGTTTCATATAATGTCACCAATATAATATGCAAGAACCCAATTTTTTATATGCTCACATAATAATACAATTCTTTTGAAATATTTCTGCAAGTTTTTATACAAAAAATGAGGGTGGAGAATTTTTTTTAAAATCTCAAATATATTATATTATACTTTCAAATTCTATATTAGAAAAATTAAAAGTTTGTGAATGATGCATGCTTTTTATTACATTTTTGAATTACATAAGAAACTTTTCTTTCAAGAATTTATGTTTTACTATTGATATGTATAGTTCTTTCAAAATTAAGTTTAAGGCAAACATATTTAGTTACATCAGAAACAGATACCAAAAATAAATAAGATAGGGTACTTACGTATTACTGCAACAATTGCCAATGTTCAAGATAACTTGCTGAGTTGGCAACCCCAATTTCACATGTGTCATATATGCTGAATTGGCAATCATGTGCTCTGTTTCATATAATGTTGCCAATAGGTTGCGATAATACTTAAGTACCAATAAGAGTACAAAACTTTTTTGTTTT
>BMAV01023951.1:64016-88933 GCA_019973955.1 Trichonephila inaurata madagascariensis | reverse complement strand
TATATATATAACCTCTATCAAAATATTTATTAATCGGTTCATATTTTCCCCTTTTCAAATCATTAGTTTAAAAGGCAATGATCTATATCTAATAAAATATTTCAGCTAGCTCGTACAGTAATGTGAAAAAAAAAACCATAAAGAAAGTTTTTTTAATGTTTTTCTCTAATTTAGAATTATTTAGTCTGCAGTATTTTAATTAAAAAATTCTAATCTGTGAAAACTCATATTTATTGCACAAAAACATTTAAGTAAAGTCAGTTTTATAAATTTGCAAAAATAAAACTCTCTATTACTTTGAACAAACATCTTTTTTATTGAATCATATATTTTTAACATCTTGCATAGACTTTTAACTACATCCAGAGATTCAAATAGAAATAAACACACACAAAAAAAGGCAAAGCACAGCAAGTTTCTACAGTTTATATTTCTCACAAACATCAGCTTCAATAAATTTACTTAACAGAAGTATGCAGATATATTCCAGAAAATCATCAAATCAAATTTACTTGCCCCCCCCCCCCCCCAATGGATAAAAGCTCTAGGTATTTGTTAATATTGAATTGTTCAGCAATATTTTTTTCTTCCTCTGTAAGTTTAATAAATTATATTACAACTTACTTTTACAGATAATCTAAGCTATTTAAAAATCACAAGTTTTTAATAAAATTCTATTTCTAAAAAAATTCAAAACTAAGATTCCTTAAACCACAAAAATCTTGTAAAAACAATGAATAAACTTTTGATGCATTATTTTTTTGCAAGTTCAATTAAAATATAACATATTTTCAATGATAAATTTTAATTTAAAATACTATTGAATATGCAAGAAAAAAAGCAAAGGGAATCTAAAAGAAATTTATTATATTAAAATTAAAAAGCACTTATTAGTAAATATAAATAAAAGACTGCATCATAAATTATTAGTAGTAAGTAATAATCAAAGATAAAAATATAAATTATATATTTAATAAATAAAATAAAGCTAATAAGAAATCAGGATAATAAATAATCAGTGTATCTCTAAACTTTATTATGTGACAAAATTAAAAAGATCACACTTCATAAGACTACTTGACTTGAACAACATTTAGTTTATTGTCCATAAAAATAGTTAGAAATTTTTAGATAATTATATATCTCTACATTAATTGACAAAAAAACTTTCCACTGAATTATCTTTTGCAATTTCTTTTAAATATGTTCAACATAAATTTTTAGATTTCAAAACTAATAAGAAATTTTTTTTTAAGTACATCAATACTAAGATATTAAATAACTTTTGTGCCAATATTTATATTTGTTACATTTTCTTCATACAAGTAAATCATAAATAAAAAAATTTCTTCCTGCATATACGTAAAAATATATAGTTTCACTAAATCTGAAAATAACATAAAATATATCTAGGCATATTGAAATTGGATCTTTATTAAAATTTTAAAAATATTAATTTAAATATTCAAAATCAATAAAATATTTGAAAATTTTTAAAAAGTATAATGAATAGTTTACCAAAATGAATAATTCTATGAATATTATATTCTACAAAAATGTACCATTTTCATAGAAAGATTTTTATTATGCAGCATAAAGTTTTCAATTTTGTCTATTATGATTCTACGATCTTTATGGCTTCATCCTATGTTATTCCCCTTCCCCCCCCCGCCCGCCGCGGAAAGAGCTTGAACTTTTAATTGAATTTTAGAAGTATATTACTAAATAAAATTTAAATTAGGAAGAAAAAAAACTTTTATATACATTTTGTAAAATTTTCTCTGCAGTCATATATTTTATTCATAAAAATGCATGCTGGCTATAATACACAAGTACACAGTTTCATAACAAATGACTACAAATGTTTTACTAGCACTTTCAAAACACAAAAATAAGACATCAAAAGATATTCCTTTATGAAATCTTAATAATTTTAATAACATACTTGTTCCCATGTCATTTTAGTTACAAGAAAGAGAGAAATTCAGCACACTTCATATAGTATTCTAAATATTTTTAAATTCATGAATGATTCAAAATAAAATGAAATAACTACTAACTGTACAATATGAAATGAAAATTTTTACTGCAACACATTTCTGGAAAAAAAATTTCTCTATTTCAACTAACAAATGATATATTTGGAAAAAAAAATTATGCATAAAATTAGATATAAGAAATGCAAACATAAAATAATTCATTTCATCACATACATATATATATATTTGTAAAGTTTTTCACAGATAAATAAAACATTTATATTGTTCTCAAATATTTAAAAAATAAAAATCATTTTGCTGTAATTTTAAAAGCTCAAAACAAAAGTACAAAATGATAAGAAAACCTATTAGAACAAATACAATATAATAGTATTAGAGGATCTTTAATAAATGAACTACAAAGTACAGCAACATACTTTACACAAAAAAAACTTAAATAAATGAAAAAAATTACTAGGTTATATGAATGTATAATGCTTTTTAATAAAATTAATCAGAACTAGACATTAAGATAGTAAACTCCTTATTTTCGTTTTGTAAAATAACCCTAAATATTTTATGGATGCTTAAGAATTTTAAATGTATTTTAACAGTAATACAACTTACATAGGTCTAAATTCCAATAATTTTTTTAACAAATATTAATCAAATAACTAAATGTTAAAATAAATGTTCTAACATTTCAAATACATAATAATAAACAAAAAATTATAGCATTTGTATACTTTTCCATTCTTTTATCTATGAAAATGTTATTTCCATCCAGAGTTAAAAACATCATTACAACTGTACTATATTCTTAATAACATCTGGAATTACAGATGTTTGCATATTTTTTAATTTGTGGAAATATATATACATTTAAATATATACTGCATAGTACATTTTTTTTTTATCTTGCATCAATTTATGAGCAAATCATAAGACTACTGAATAAATTTGAATTTGGTACAGATAAAAATGAAATATTTGACTTTTAAATGTTGGATTATACAATATATTGGTAACCAAATAGATTAATTCATATGTGTTCATCTAAGTATTTTTCTTTTCTTGTATAATGGTATGTATCATGTTAAACACCAAAAATTCCTTGATGTATAAAAATAAGTTATATTATAAGACTTCAAAGATATTCCATATAAAAAATTGCTGAGATAACCAACTATTTCAAAAACAAATTATTCAAGTTCTATAGAATATTTGGTACTAACAAATTAGCATCATTGCAGCTAAATTGGCGCCGCATGAATCGTGCTTTGATATCAAAACAACATAGAGTCTAACATGCTTTATATGATAAAACATGTAAGTCAGATTTTGGTGGAAAACGGTTAAATTTGGCTGCGGCGATGCTAACACGTAAATACTGAATATTTTTACAGTCACAATATTTATGAATATATATACCTATTCAAAATCTATTTTCAGTTTGGTTTTAAGCTTTGTATTGATCAATGGAACGCAACAATTGCAAGTCTTTAATAATACCCCGCATCTCCTTAATAGTAGCCTGAGAATTTTTATTTTCATCTGATTGACCTGGATCAAATGAAACCTTTTCTTGAAGACTGGCAGCTTTGATACCTGAAAAAAGTGAATCAAACTCTGAACTCATGAGATTGAACATTGATATTAAGCTTTCTTTTACTTCTTTTGGACAATATTCATTATGTTCCATATCAAGTTCTTCTCTTAATCCAGTAACTATTTCTTTGCCAACAAAAGACAACTCAGAAATACAATTTTCAACAGTAAAAGATGTGCTTTGGAAACCAACACCAACACATAAGTCTCTTTTATAGCCATTCTCATATTTTTGAACTAAAATAAAAGCAATCATTTCGTGCTGTTCATCACTTTCAGAACTTGAAACTTTGGCCAGCGGTGAAACACATAAATCTTTATCAGTTCCATAACTCTTCATAACGTAACACTGTTTTCCAGCTCTAATATCTTGAAAAAGTTGAGTAAAATACCCACTGTTTTCTAATCTTATTTTAGTAGTAGGCTTGAACAGTTCTGATGCTGCAGCAGAATTTTTTCCAAATGGTAATACCTTGCTATTTTTCTGGATTTTACGAATAACTTGTAATATTTCTGGATGTCGCTGCAAGAATTCTTTGTCTTTTCGTAATTTTGTATCCGGCTTATCATACTTTGTATTTTCCAAAAAAAGCATTGCTTGTGAACGTAATGCAGTTAAAGCTTTGACTTCATTACTTGTTAAAAAGTCAGTCAAATAATTATTTGTCGTGAAGACATCAGCAACTAAAATATCCAAAAAGTAAACAACATGTATTTTTCTGCACACACGGTTTAATCGCTTAGAATTATGAATTTTAGGTGTAGACGACTTACAGAAAGACTCATCAGATACACTACATTCAGATTTGCCATGAGTGCTTTTCTTCAACATTTCAATGACACGCCTAACTTTAGGCAAGAGTTCTTTCAATGCCCGTGCTCTGTTAAAAAGTTCAGAAACATGTCTTATAGGCTGCAAAATTTCACTAGCATTTGGGTCCAGATTTTGAAATTCTTCTGAACACTTAAATGATGGAAACTCTTTCTTTGCTACCCATTCCAAATAATTTTTGTCTTTTGTATCTTTGATGGATTTTGAATAGCGGCAATTCCAACACATATGTTCTTCATCTTTACGAACTGTCTTTATTTTAAGACAAAGGCAATGTTGCCATGTTTTACAATAATCGCACTGAACCATTTTACCTTCATCTGCAGTGCTGTTGCAAATGCAAACCACAAGATCATCAGCATCTGGTTCCATTCCTGGACTTTCATTCTCAGAAACTTCCTTAATCTGAGTTTGAATACCATTTTTAATCATTTCTATATCCATTGATATAGAATCAGTTTTGGACCTAGTTCTTCTTCGTTTAGGTTTTTCCATCCACGAAGGCTTTCTTATCTTTCGTTTAGAGCGCAATGAGGCTCTTTTTTCTGTGTGATTATCTTTTGCCTTTTCAGCAACTGAATCCTTGTATCGAGTACACATAACATGCCCCGGAGAAGCAGGTAAAGGGCCAACAGGCACACTACCTGTTTTACCAGATGCCTCCTTATTCATCAGAAGACTTGATCCAACTGCTTTATCTTTGTTTTTTGAATTGGGCCTACTTTCAGATAATCCGACTGAAATTTTGCTACGTGATTCTGAATTCACAAACATAGTCAAATTATTATCTGAAGGTATTTCTTTGAGGGAAGAACTTGATGATTCAAAGAATGAGACACTTATATTTTTTGTAGAAGTTAAATGATCACTTGATTTGACAGGAGATTGGTCTTCAAGAAAACTATCATTTTTATTATTACCAATTTCTGATGCCGATTCTAGTGCAGAAATATCTTGTGATACATTTTTCATAGATGATGCATTAATAGAGTTATTTACAGGTGGATAAATTGAAGCAGCTTTATTTTGAGAGGAAGTATTGCATAAAACTTTACTTATGGATGTGCCATCATTCTTCAAATCATTAATAGAATTTTTAATTCCTTGATCTTCATCAGATTTTGAAATTTGAGTAACAGTATCTTCTTTAGAATTATGTACAGATGCATTTTTTGAATGAGATCTTGCTGATCTTTCATTTTTCTTTGTTGTAAATAATGTTTGAGCAAGTGTTTCACTCTTCTTATTAGAAAATAATGTTTGTGAAAATGATTTAGACAAGATATCAGCAGGATTGTTCAATTTAGAATTTTTATCTGCAGCTTCACTAGCAACAATACCATCAGCAGAAGTAACATTATTAAGTACATTTTGATTTTTCAACTGGGCTTTTCCATTATTATGATCACCAATATCCATTAATACTTTCATTTTCCTATTTTTGTTTATAATAGAAGACTTCATTTTTCCTGCCTTTAAAGACTGTTTCCTAAACTTTGTTTGATAACTAGATGAAAAATTATATGTTCTGCTTTTTAATGGTTTGTTTACTTTGCCTTCAATAGTTGACTTAGCATCACGAGATTTACGTTGCATACCACTTTTCTTTACTACATGTTGAGCTTCATTTTCATCAGCTTGTTCTGAGGGATTTCTCTTACCACATGGGGAGTTGCGAATTTGCTTCAATAAAGGAGATGTTAAAAAAATTTCAGAATTTGCAAATTTAGCAGGTAAAGAAACTTTTCTGGTAAAAGAACGTTTGGGCAATGTATTTATATCTATTTCTGTTACTTCTTTTGGTGATTCAAGGGGAAAATCAACTTTGGGGGGAAATGATTTTGATGAGAGTTCTTTTTTAGCTTCATGTTTTGAAGTATGAGGAGAACTTTTATCACTTGCAGAAACTTTAGTGGCTGCTATTTCTTTGTCATTTTTCTTTTCTACAACTAGACTGCGATTCTTAGTTTTTATTTCAGAAGAAGTTTTTGCTTGTAGAGTTTTTTCCTGCACTCTTGGAAGAAAGTCTACTTGATTTTTTGAAGAATTTTTAACATCAGAAGTAACTTTAATTTTTCCTATGCGGCCTTTTGATGCAGAAGTTTGATCGACATATTTATCCTCAGGAACTTTAGAAGGCCTTTCTAATTTCACTGGAGCTTTAATCATATCCTTCAGTACTTTCTCTTTGTTTTCACACCCATGATAATGTTTTAAATGAGAAGCTAATAATTTTTCTTTTCGAAAACTTTTTGTACATCCAGGATAAGAACATTTATACTGATTATGGTCTTCTTCAATCACAAATCGTTTTGTGGCTACTTTGACAACAGGTTCAATTGCTGGTTTTAAGACAGATTCAGTGTCCTTATAATCAAACTCTTTCAAATCAGATGCATGTTTTTTACGCTGAATACCATCAGCAGCAAACGATACTAAATATTCGTCATCTCCTAAACATTTTTTAACAACGGCTTCGTACAGATTATTATCTTTCCATTTTGCCAGGATATTTTGACCAATAGCAAATTTTCTCAGAGACTTCTTCACAAGTGGTTTAATATTTTGAGCTGATCTAAGGTTTTCACTATCCATTGGTAACCACGAATCATATCTAGAGTTCCATTTTAAATAATGTATTTTTACTGAAGATTCAATATAATTAATGTCAACAATTTTAGCATTATACCACACACCTTTTTCATTAGCTTGTACAGGTTCTCCTATTTTCCATATTATACCTGGTCTTTGAGGAAATTTGTCAGTAGGAAAGGGTGAAGTGGAGGATTCACTACCTGCATGAGATCTTTTTCGCTTTCCTTTGCCAGATTTCTTAACAACATCACTTTTCACAGCACTTTCATCAGACAAACCTAAGCTAGCATTCTCAAGACATTGCACCCATGCATTCACAGCTTTTTCAGTGGCAATATCACATGCTAAGCCTTCAGGTTCATTTTTAAAACTTGCACTGGAAAGATGGGTATCATGATCACTAAGAGAAGTATTTTCAAAAATATCTGAAGTAGTACTGAAATTTTTGCCATCCATACTTTTCGAATTATCTGTAGATAAAGTATCTTCATGTTCTGAATTTGTTGCAAGAATTGGTGAGTGAAGTTGATCATTTGTACTCATCTCTTTCAAACCACAAGGATTCATTATAAAATCATCACTTCTATCATTAGGTTTTCCTGAATCATTTAGTACTCCATAGCCTTCAATTTTAATATTATCAATATTCATAGATTCCGAGCTACTTCTACGTTTAACATTAGGTTTATCTATATCATCACTTTCTGGTGTTTTAGGACTCCATGCTTTTGTTGAGTACTCTGATTTTACATTTGATATTAAAATTCCGGTCTCAGAAAGTACTTCCGACTTTTCTATGTCTTCATCTACCTGCAACTCTTCTTTTACCTCCAAAGACATGTTTTTAGATGCAATATTATCACTAAATCAGTTAAGTTAGTTCTTATACACCTTCGATTGTCAATACAATCATTCGTCAGTGGTGATCGCCAACAGTTTGGCGCGGCTTTCCGCCAAATAGCAAATGACTTTTGAATGGTATTGCAAAATAACTTATCAGCTTCAAAAATTATTTCAATAAAATGAGAATTCGATAAGCAAAAGAAATACTTAATTATTTAAAATATCATGGAACTCCAAAATGTTTACTTACGCATCTAATTCTTAGAACAAATATTTCGGAAAATAAAACTCGTTAATTTCAGTTCATTCTCAGAACGTGCACAACAGACCAAATTTTATTGGGTGCCACTTTTGGCAATCTATCGCTTCCAGTTATTCTTTTACATTTCAAACATGCGCTAGATTCAGATACATTTTGAGGAATAAACATAGTACACCATGTTTTTTCGCTGTTATTATAATTTTATAGATGTCAATATTTGTTAAATTTTTAGTGAATATATCAGTATTATATTAGTAAATAATATTGAGAAATATTGTAATACTTAACCTCTTATTTGGCAATAACAGATATACATTAGATGAAAAATAAGTGTATTTTGTTGTGCTCCTTTCCTTTGAAATTTTCGTTTTTTGATATCGTTTGAATTTTTCAGTGAAAGTTCAACAAATGGGAATTCAAATCTATTTCTAGACAATATGAAATATTATTTTTAATTAGGTTTTAGAACTGCTGCAAGTTTCCCTCTCTCTTATATTATTTAATCCATATCAGTTCATCTCATTTGAGGTATTAATGAAGTCACATTCTGTGGTTAGACTAATTAATTTACTTACCTTATTATGTATGAAGTAGTGTGCTGTGAAATAGCTTTTGTTTCAATTGTTTAAAATGAGCTCAAAGTTGGATTTTATGTGTGCATTCAATTCATCTCTCAATAAATATTTTTTTATATATATGATGAGAAGGCAGTTTTCAAATGCAAATTTATATTAATATTAATTTTTTTTTTTGTTTAAATTATTGTGATTACTCTTTTAAGCTCATTTTCAAAAACTTTAATCAAATTTTTTACAACTGAAATATTTTTGAAAATACAATGCTCATTGAATCTTAACTTTATTATTTACTTTTGAGAATTAAGGAAAGCAACTGTTTTTTGGAGAAAACTAAATTTAATATGAATAATTTTTCAAATATAATCTTCTGTTTTAATTTATAATGTCATTAAAAATATCTTTTGACATTCTTATACAAATTATCTATCCTTTATTGCTGTATTTCATATTCAAGCATAATTTTGTATTTATAGAAGTGTTTTATGAAACTCACATATTTATTTGTTCGTAAAATTTAATATTTTAAAATTTTTATTCTCAATTATTGAATGTGTTATATGTTATCTCTCTTACACTAAATTTACTTTGCACAGAAACTTATTTTCAACTGATAGTACTTTTAATTATTTCAATTTTTGTTAAAATCATTATTTTGATGAAATAATTTGTATTTTCTCATGAAAAATGCCTATTAAAAAAATGCAATCAAGGTTTTTGATGAAGGTTGCAAGCTATATGATTATGTTTTATGTATCTTAATAAGTACCTAATTATCTTGTCATACTTAACATTTTATACCGTGATAAAACAATATTGCATTAAAATCAAAAATTTTCTTTTTTTCTATCAGATGGATCATGCTGCTTCTTTCATTATAATTATCCTATTTCCTTCACTCAAATTAGTCATATTCTTTTATTATAATCATAAACTTTTTTTATAACTATGCTTTCAATAATATAGTTACAGAAAGGCTAATTTGTAAAGGAACTGTTAGTAAAATTGTAATAGTATCTCTAAATTGACTTAATTAAGATTTCTCTGTATGTATATAGACTAAGTATTTCATTTTAAAAAGAAGATTTATAGTAATACCTAAACTGTTCTTGTAAACAAGTTGACTAGAGAGTTATTAGATTTATTTTCACAATGTGTTTTGAGGATCCAATTACAAAATTAAATTTATTAATCACTGTGAAATTTCTAGAGGTATGTTTTCAATCATAAATTGTCGATTCTCGTTATTTTCCCCCCATAATCGTAATTTTCATCTTATACTTTATTACTAGCTTTGCACAGAATTTGTCTGTCCAGTTTCTAATGTTGATCTTAGCAACTTTATTTATGATAATTTTAGTTAAATTTATTGCAAACAAGTACACTCATTTTCTATGTATTATAAAATTGGGCTAAATCTTGTTTCAGTAAATTTCCATTCAACAGATAAAAAACAATTATCTTTTAGTAAATGATAGGTAGAATTCATAATTATAGTAATGCAATGATATAAAAAGGAATGAGTTAATATAGTTTCAAAGAGTTATGGATTCTAAAGTATATTAATCTTATTTTATTTCTGTAAGAAAATAAAATGCTTGGTGAAGTGCAACAAGTTAAACAAAATAACCCACTCAAATTTTGAGTTGGTAAATTAATGAGTAAACCTTTTTGTTCTGTTGTTAAGTACTTTTTTATTTAGTTCAAAACTGTTTAATACTTTAAAATCTTACCTATTTTATCAGAAATACAGATGGTGATGATATATTGGTATCTTTATCAAATAATTCTTGAAAATTTTTATATACAATGGCACTATTAGATTTAAAATTTTGTTTATAGATGTTAGTGTAATAAAATAAAATTATTTTGTTGATAATGCTTGCAAATAATGATTAATTCAATATTTCTTTCCTTCAAGAATGAATACTTTGCTTTATATATTATCTCCATTCTTATATATTTATTACAAAAAATATCCAATTCAGCTTTCTTTTTCTTTTCAATATGATTGTATAGGGAAAAAAAAGAACTGTTAATAGATTTTTAAAAAAAGTTTTCTTTCTCTTTAAGTTTCAAGATTATGAATTTATGAGAAAAGAAATTTTTATGTGAGAAATTCTTGATATTACTATTTTCCAGTATTTAGGAAATTGTTGACAATTGTTTTGTAGTATTAAAAAAGTATGGGAAAATTATGTTAGAGGTTTAAAATACTTAAAAAATTGATCTCAATGCAAAATTATGTGAAATTAAGCATATTACCAACTTCTCTTTTATAAATTGTATATATATTTCACAATTTTTATAATTTCAATAGTTTGTTTATTAAATATTTTACTGTGAATCAATCCATTATTTAGTTGAATTTTTAAAATAATTATAAATCATGGTGTATAAAACATTTTGCACACTTATATTCCAATGGAAAGGTATTATAGTGTGAGGATTATTCAACTAGTTTAAATGCAAACAAAATTGACATCAAATGTTTAAAACTATATTATGATTTCATGATATACATCAAAATATTTTGCAGAACTAATTAGCAATTTTCCCTTCTTTTTTGTGGGCAATTATTAATTTTATGCTCAATATAAAAATTAATTTTATCATAGAAAGCTATTTAATTAAATTCTATTCACTATCAATTAACATAGTTTATCTCACTGAAAGAAATTGCAGAATTAATTACTATATAAAATCCGGCGTATAGCGCACACTCATTATTTCAAGCTGTATTTTTTAGGTATATTCACTGTGTAATGCACACCCCTTTTTTGACAAAATAGCCGCAAGTGTGAATGTACAATGCTCGTATGTTTTAAAGTTATTTATATTCAAGTTATTATCCCAGGGTTTTGTAAAAGAATAGTATACTATTGGAATCAGTACCCTTTAACTTCATTAGCTATATGTCATTTCTTCCCAATATGTAGCTTTCTGATCTATGTAGAAGTTTAACTTTTCTCACATTCATGTCTTATTTTATTTTGGAAGCTATCATTTTTATACCCGGCGTATAACACACACCTGTAAATTTTGATCTCTTTTTTGTTTAAAGTGCGCGTTATACGCCAGATTTTACGGTACTTATTTCAAACCTTATAAATTTGGTATAAATGTGACCTGATAAATTTAATTTTGAAAAGAAAGCAGATTTACAAAAATATATCTGAATACTTTAAACAAAATTTGAGGTTATATTATATACTGAAATAATCATACTTAATAATTTTGAAGCTTTTTAAGATTTATTAGCATCTTTCAAACAAAATCTAACGTGAAATTAAATTTCAGTCCTGAAACCTTTGCGCAATCGGAATGCTTTACACATTGCTACATCATAAAATAACTAAATAGAAATTTTCAGATGAAAATGTTAAGATTTTTCTATACACATAACTAAATTAACAGTAAAATAATGACATTCCGTGTAATATAACCATCAGATTTTGCTAATATTTTAAAATTTCCAACAGACAAGGATTTTCAAATGTTTTTGTGCTTCATCTGTCCCAATAAATCAAATTTGCTTTGTAGTACGTACATTATTTTTCAGAATTAAGTCAAGTATCAATATAAAAAATTAATTTTTAAGTTGAATGTGAAATTTATATACTTATTCCAGTTTACGATCACAAAATTTTAATCTTTTCTGAAAATTTGAATTAAAGAATTGATATTTAAAAACTTTTTCATATACCCGAAGATTTAAACTTGGGTATATTAGCCATTATAACAATTCAGCATACTTAAAGTACCCTATCTTTAAGTGTGAAATTTACTTAATAGGCATATATAATATGAATTATTGCACTAAAAAGTGGGTTTTTTAAAAATTGAAATACCTCTTGCCTTAATATAGTATTCCATATCTCTAAACTTTTATATATTTTATCAGAAATAATTCATAATTAACTGCAATTATAGATTAAGACAAAGAGGAAAATATTCAATTTAAATATAATGAAAAGCTTCCTCAACATTTTTTTTAAAAAGTTGCGGTGAACTGTAATACATCTTTTCTCATTCATATCTTCCATACAATTTGAATACCTAGCAAGAATTTGAATGGGACAAAAATGTTGTAATTTTTATGTTAAAAGTATACTTGTGTAAAGATATAATTGTAAGCAAAAGTTAGTAATACTTTTATGAAAATAACTTTAAATTTAGTACCAAAAAAAAATCATTTCACAATGGAAACAGTTTAATCATTTTGATCAAGCATGGCTAACATGTTAAATTGTGCAGCTTGCCAGTCAATTTTATATTTCGTGTGTGTGGTATTTACTTTAAACATTAAATGAATAAAAATTCGAATTAATCACTTATGATACACAAGTGGGACTACAAAAATTCCAATTAAATATTTGATATCTACAACTATCAAATAATACTGAAAGAATCAATTTTATCAGGCAACTGTGGTGATTGGTTAGACCTAGCTTTGTCAGTAGATCAAACAAAAACCTAATCAAGAAAATAGAAAACAAGATACTTTAATAATCAATTCTTGTAATTTCATCAGTTTTAAGAATTTTTTTTAAACCAATGATAATGCTTAAAACTCCTCTGTTAAATAACTTCTCAGAAAGCTAGCCTTAAAATTTTTCAAAATATACTAAATTTTATAATCTGTACAAAAATTAAAATATTATAAAATGTTTTGAAATATTTTCTTGTTATTGTGAGCAGAGTTAAATGAAAGATCGTGTAATATTAAACAGAATTTTGCACCCACATGGAAAACGAATTTCTACAATACTTTTATCTGAAAGCTGTTCCAACTGAAGACATTAATGTATTGATTTGAGCTTTTGTATTCACATGCATTTAAATCTAAAAAAGTTCATGTGCCATTATTTGATTCCAATTAATAAAAATATATGTATGCAATGTTTAAAATAAATGAAAGATTTACAAAAAAATTGAGAGAAAGGATAAATGTATTTTTATTTGTACTACATTTTAAAGGTGTATTTATCCTTTTTTATACAAAATCCACTATAACATTGCATGTCATAAAAATGACCAGGCCTGATTTAGATCTTACTTTTGACACAGTGAACTACATGCTTAAGTACCTGTGTCTTAATACAGCTGTTCATTCTACATTTTATAATTTTGGATAATATAACATGTCAAGTGGAAAATCATATTTAACATATCAGTTGCAAAATATGCCATGCCTACTTTACAACTCAAGGAATAGACACATTCAAAACAAATTCAGTAATAAAATGTGATATCCTCTTCAAACTGAATTAAAACTTATGTTTAATAGAATTAGTTGGCGACTTTAACATTATGCAAAAACAAGGTAGATACAATCTAAAAGCTAAGTGCACAATATCCCAACTAGGAATGTATTTCATGTAGATTGCAATTTTCACTAGGTAACAATAGAAGATGCACCCATTTATTATTCTCAAAATTTATAACCATTCAAAAAATTAGCAATTTTTCAGTGAACATATTACAAGTTACCAAGGGCTGGATTAAGTACATGATTTAGTGTGATCAATGAAAATCCAGAACCATTAATGGGTTAGAAATTAATATTGTTTGCCCCACATAATCAAGTTAATAAGACTTAGTAATGTAATCTTTGGAATTAGATGGGCCAATGAAAAAGCAAGTTGAAGCAGTTTGTTCCTCTTTGGTAAACCGAGGCCAGGTAAGTTGAATGATTTGGAGGCTGCACCCCATGTTTACATAGGAAGGAATCCACTGAAGTAAATCTAGTGTTTGAACAAAGTTCAGATACCATTTAGGACACAAAATAGAGAAAGCAATTTACACCAAAGAATAAAAAAATATACTTTTCTCCATAGAGTAACAAAGTTTTTCATAGATATGTTCAGATTTTGGATAAAAAGTCATTAGCATTCTTTGAGTATATTTGTGAAAAAATACGAAATTAATCTTAGCATCTGCAATGATACAGTTATTCTAAAATTTTTACAGGAATATATTGTTTAATTCAGAATTAATACAAACCCTTCACTCTCACAAATAAAACTGTCTTCAGAAAAATCTTATATGGCTGGCAATACTTGATTAATTTTAAAACATAGATTTTGAAACTTTGGTTTAGTTAATTACTAATGTTACAGAGTCAACAGTTTCAGTTATAAAATATTTTATATTAGCAAGCAAATTATAACAATTACTTCATACCCAGTCATTAATGTGCGAATAATATATATTAAATTTTCAGACTAAATTGTTTCAAAAGGATTAAGATCATGTTAAACTGGTATTATCCCTATAATACATTTCTGAACATCAGCCTATTTTCATCACACTGAAAACTTAAAAGGTTCTCCCTTCAATCCCACTTTATTTTGCAACCTTCACTATTTTAATTTATGGACAAAATTATATTAACAGTAGTAATTAAATATGAACAGTGATTACAAGCACAAAAAGTATCAAAGCTTATGGTTTTGCCAGTAAATATTTTGTGAAGTAAAGTTGCCACTAAATAAAAGTATTCGCAAATAACTGTGCAAAAACAAATTCTACATCAGCAGTTAATATTTCATGTTTAATCCCCAAAACATCAGTTGCTATAAGAAAAATATTTAGTTTGACAAACATAATCAGCAATAACATTCTATTACTAAATTTGATTTGCAGCACACTTGCATCTTTTTATTTTGAAGTATTACACAAAGATGAAACCAGTTAAAAAATATATTCAGCCTCAATATATGTAATACAGTAGAACATCGTTTATTCGGACCAGTTTTTTTTGTCAACTAATAGTATTGTACATGAATACGTTTTCAAATAGTGCAATGCTCAACAGTTGTCTCGCGTGAGGCCAAAAGTGACAGGAAGAAGAAATGAAGGGAGAAAGTGAAGCATCTCTAGCAGTTTTATAATGTTGGAAAGTCCAACAATTTCTGACATAAAAAAAAGCTGAGAAACCATTTTAAATTTTGCGTCAAAACTAGACTCTGAAAATGGCTCCAAGAAAAGGTAAACCATGAGGGAAGCAAAAGATGTTCTCGATCGTGCACTCTACTTGTGGCTTTCACAAAGGAGACCCAATATTGGGCCCTCTGTTATGCAAAAAGCTCTGGGACTTAAACAATTAGAATCAGATTGTGCAGCAAAAAATAAGTGATTTTCCACAATAAAGGTAAAATTGCGACATTTTGCTCTTCCTTCAAGCACGTCTCACATGCGAAGATTTTAATATTCGTATAGTGTCCGGTTTCATATACTGCATGGATCACATTTGGTTATCTGAACAATCACGTACACAAATGGTGTCCGGTCCGAATTAATTCAGATAAACAACGTTCTACTGTATATAGCAGTGCTCCGCAACCTTTTATCGCTGCAGATCGGTCACCGTTTGATAATTTTACCACGGCCCACTGAGGGTGGGACATGTTGATCGTTTATATTAGATTGTTTTGATTTAACAATTTTAATTTAGTTACATTTAAATATGCCTTCAGAATAAAATATAGTTACAGCAAAAATGAATTAATGTGGAATATAAAGTGATTACCATGGGAAGTTGTGCAAATCAGAGAGAATTGCATGGTTAATAAAATGGCAACAGTTTAATGTTCTTTAGGTGGCCCTGCACCATTTGAACTATGGACCAGTCTGCAGACTGGGGGTTGCGGATCACTGGTATATAGTATCCACTAGCAATGCCAACAACCTACCTGCATACAATCCAACATTTGTTTCCACTTACAACAATCCTAATGGACAAAGCTTCAATGAAACATATACTTTTTCAACAAACGCTTCTGTTTGGAAAAAATAATAGCTATTCTTTGAAGATATGTACAATTTAATGAAAATTTTTAACGTAATTACGCCTCCAACTTAGGTGCATCGTAGACACATTTCACTTTCTAGTATACTTTCCTCACTAATGGCTACACAGTTGTTGATACATTCATGTCTAGCTTGTATTTTAGAGTTTATACATACTACAATAAATTCAGTGTGACTAACAATTTCGTTACTCCTTGACTGATATGGTCCAAAGCATTCAATTAAAAGATTGCTTACAGTACTTGGTATATCCTGCACTTCTATTACTATTAATTCCAGTCAATATCAAAAAGGGGAGCAAAAATAATATAAATTACATATTAACTGTGCAAAAACGGAAATAGAAGAGATTCCTCATTGAAAATTTTGCACACATACATATACATAATAATTTTAGAGTAAATATATCCGAGAAAAATAAAGACAACAGAATAGTTTAATTCACACTTTTTATTGTAAAAAAAATCAAGCAGCCACTTGTTCTTGACGATGCTGACTTGAACCCAGACTCTTATTCATCATCAAATGATCAGAATATTCTTGATAAGGAGATTTACCAAATGGCTGTTCTTTCCACAAATCTGGTGTCAAAAAGCTATAAGTCTTTTGAATGGCTATATAGGTTGCTTTTGCTGCAAAAATCAAAAAATAAATTTGTGAATGATTTAAATTAAATTGCAAACAAATTCTTCCAACATTACAAGCACTCTAATTTCTTTTAACAGTAATGTAATATTTTACACAATAGACCTTAAATATTTGATATCATTAATCTTCATCTGGTTTATTATTACTGTTATGTATTCCAATAAAATTATAAACATACAAATGCTTACCAAAATTTCCTAATGTAGCTGTTGAGCCTCTAGCAGATGTATAACAGTCTTCGATCCCAGCCATAGTCAATAGTTTTTTTGGGACAGGGGCAGACACAATACCAGTACCTCTGGGAGCAGGTATCAATCTCATTGATACACTGCCACATTTTCCCGAGATCTATAACACCAAACATTAAAAATTCACATAATTAAAACCATGAAAAGTCACAAAAATTACAATAATTATATAAATCTAAGGTAAAACCACATATATATTATACATTACACCCAACTCTTGAATTAAAAAAAAAATTAAATATGCCAATTATTGAAAAAATTTCCCATACTAAAAAAAGGCATTGATAATACTCAGAATTTGTTTCTACAAATCCAAGTTCCGAGACGAAAAATTATTCATCACAATATCCATGCCCCTTATAAAAACACTCTTTAAGCTTAGTTTTAAGTTATATTCAAATATTGTTAAAAGGATTAACTATACAAACAAATGGGGGGGGGGGAAATAAGCAATTTTTATTTTCCAAAAACAAATACATACCTTACCAACTTAAAAAAATAACATAAGATAAACATTTCATGAAAATTCTTAAAATATGCCAAAAATTTCACAAGAAAAAATTTTTTGTAAGGAAATTACTGAGGAAAATTTACTTTCGTATCGACTTGATTTTTTAAAAATACATACAATAGGGTAATTAATTTTAAAGATTTAAATAGTCATGTGCAGAAAAGTCATGATTTACAAAAGATACTTTCATACAAAACATAATAAACTTAAGATTATACCCCCTCCCCAAATACAGAAATCAAGTACATGAATTCTTTTGAAGTTTTCAGACTTCTTCATTGTACAAATTTATTATGTATATATATGTTTTCAAATAGAATATATCTACAAATATTTTATCAACTTTTAGAGGCACCCCTTCAAATATGTAATAACTATTTTCTTCCCTTGTAATACTGAAAAATAGAAACAATGTACATAATATCCAAAAAGTATCCTACATTTTAAAAATTTATCCAGAATGAAATGGCTCATATTTTCACCAGGGAATATTTCTCCATCAAATTTCACTTGGCAAAATGGACCCAATGGAATATTATTGGTTGTTTGCATCATTACAATCATCAGACACTACTATATAAGGAATTAATTTCATTCATCTAATCATTCTTTATGACTAGAAAGTTTACAACATCAGATGTTTTAGTCCTTCCACATCCATACTGCTTGGCAATATCAGACTTAGGGAATAAATCATACTTCAGCATTTAATATATTTATCCATCCTCAAAAAATAATCAAACTTTGAGCAACAGCTTTGAGTAAAAGCATGAATATTACAAAGCTGGCAGGAATGTCAATAGTCAAAAATGTCAGTAAAACAAAATAACCAATACCTAAATATTTTGATATCCACCTGCACACGAAGGTGGTCAGATGCATTCAGAGTTTATTTCTACACATCCAAGTTCTGAGAAGAATTATTCATCTCAGTATCCATGATCATAAAATTACATTCAAATCTAATGTAAAAAATCAACTATACACACTTAAAAACTAAATAAGATAAACACTTAACATAAAAATGTCATAGAACCAAATATGATTACAGAAAAGTATCAAATTACTTAGCTCTAAAATTTTAATTTAGGAGCCTTTCAAGACATGTAAAGAAAAAAGTTTCACATGTTCTGCAGAACTCCACAATTGAATAAAAAAATGTGGCAACACATAGAAAATCAGATTGCAGTAATATGAAAAATATGTATAAGTACATCTATTCATTCTATTAAATTCTATCCTACAAGGTAAGTAGAGAGAACCAATTATGAGCTTCTTTGGACTAAATGGATATACTCAGAATTTGTTTCATCATAATTTAGTTCAGAGACGAAAAATCATTCATCACAGTATCATCAATGTCCTTCATACAATTATTTTATACCTAATATATATTTAAATCTAATGTAAAATTACCAACTATACAAAACTTAAAATTGGAAGTTCATACTTTCAAAATGAATATAATGATTAATAAAAATGTCTTAGAAAAAAATATGATTTCAGAAAGGTATCAAATTATTTTGCTCTAAAATTTTAATTTAGGAGCATTTCAAGACATGTAAAGAAAAAAAAAGTTTCACATGTTCTGCAGAACTCCACAATTGAATTAAAAAATGTGGCACACAACACATAGAAAATCAAACTGCAGTAATATGAAAAATATGTATGTGCATTTATTCATTCTATTAAATTCTATCCTACAAGGTAAGTAGAGAACCAATTATGAGCTTCTTTGGACTAAATGGATAAACTCAGAATTTGTTTCATCATAATTTAGTTCAGAGACGAAAAATCATTCATCACAGTATCATCACTGTCCTTCATACAATTATTTTATACCTAATATATATTTAATCTAGTGTAAAATTACCAACTATACAAAACTTAAAACTGGAAGTTCATACTTTCAAAATGAATATATAATGATTAAGCCTTTCAAGACATGCAAAGAAAAGTTTCACACATGTTCTGCAGAACTCCACAATTGAATTAAAAAATGTGGCAACACATAGAAAATCAAACTGTAGAAATATGAAAAATGTGTATATATGCACCTCTTCATTCTATTAAGTTCTATCCTACAAGGTGAATAGAAAGTTGTAAACTGGAAACTCATACTTTCAAACTGAATATAATGATTAATAAAAATGTCTTGGAACAAAATAAGATTCCAGAAAGGTATCAAATTATTTTGCTCTAAAATTTTAATTTAGGAGCCTTTCAAGACATCCAAAGAAAATAATTTTCCAGATGTTCTGCAAAACTCCACCATAAGCAATTTGCCAGATGTAGAAAACAACAAAGGCTATTTAAAAAGTTGTTTTTTTTCTTCAAAAAACACTAATTAAGAGATGAAAAATTGTAACTTTTCTTATATATATATATATATATAAAAATAGATAAATATTTAATCCTTATATTTATAGCATGATTCATAGAAAATCCACAGAAATCATTCATACCTTACAAGGTACAGTATGAGGAGCACCAATTTTGTTACCCCAATAGCCTCTTCGGACTGGAATGATAGTTAATTTGGCCAGCATAATAGCACCTCGAATGGCAGTAGCTACTTCTTTGGAGCACTTAACACCCAAACCAACATGACCATTGTGATCTCCCATTACTACGATGGCCTTGAATCTTGTACGCTGACCTGCTCTAGTTTGCTTCTGAACAGGCATGATTTTCATAACATCATCCTTTAAGGCACTTCCAAGGAAAAAATCAATGATTTCACACTCCTGAAAAATATTTCCTTTGAATATTGTAAATTGAAAATAAAATCAAACATTTGTTAAAAACTAATAAATATATATATATACATACATACGATACTTTAAAGTTGATATAATTTTATTTTCCATTTAGTTAAGATAAATATTTTTTAAACTTGATACATATATAATAAAAATTGAAATATCCTCAGAGGTAGTGACAATCAAAATAATCATTATGATCATAACAGAATATACATCACTGGATAATATCAACTACACAAGGGGGGGGGGCCGCACAGACAAAAATATTGCTTTTGAACTTACACAGACATGAGAAACTTGTTCCTTAAGGAGAGATATGCTATTGAATCTTGCAAAAACTGACCACCAAAGGGTGAATGACAAGATAAATAGATACATTTTTAAACCATTACACTTAGAAACTTGACAAATATGTTTTTCTGTCGAGTAGAGATCTGCTAATAAACAGATTTCCTTGAAATCATTTTATGTGGTTGTCTGATTTATAGGGGAAGGGGCAGATTATAGAAATTCTAGTTTTTGAAATATCTACAAACTTGAAATTTGGCAATCATGTTTCTTTTGTTAATTAGCAAAATAATATACTGAGAAATGTAACATTTTAGAAATTCAAGTCCTGACTTTCTTTAATCAAATGAAATCTGTTATAATTCTTCAATATATAAAAAATGATATAGATGATTTAAAAAATAATTTTTAAAAACTTTAGTTACAATACATTGTAAAACCTAGCAAAGCAGGTGGGTAACAGCTAGTAAGTTTTACATATTAAAATTCTTCAAATATCCTCAGAGGTAGTGACGATCAAAATAATCATTTTATGATCATAACATGATATACATCACTGGATATTTATACTTATAATAGGAATAAACAATTGTGAATTATGTTTTGCCTGTTTAGTATAAAATAGAATATAGAACTGCTAGATAGGACTAGGATAAGAGTAACAACATAACAGAAATTTTTTTGTTTATGCTGTAAAACAGTACTCCCCAACCTTTTTATCGCCGCAGACTGGCCATCATTTGAAAATTTTACCACAGGATGCTGAAGGTGGGATGTAAATTGTTCATTTAATAACCAATACTATATTTAATTTATGAACCAGTACTGGGTCTGCTGCCCGGGGAAAGGAGATCAACTGTTGCAAAATAATCATTTGAAAAATTTGGTAAATCAGAAGTCCAGGAAATATTTTTGGAATACATGCTCACAACAGCTACATTATTTGTGTTTCTCACTGTACTTAAAACACTTTACCTTCATTTTGTTAATCTGCACTTTCCCTCTAATTAAAAAATCATTTGTTTTAACAGAGGGAGAATGCTCATTTTGCCCAAGTGTTTTTAATCCAGAATGTGTATAGTCATCCTTCCAAAGGACAGCCTTTTGCATTTGTGTTGCTCTTTTTAAAACTAGTCTTGCGGCTTTAGAATGATATAAAAAATGACATTGACTGTACTTCTAAAGAATTCTTTTATTTCGGAGAAGAGGTAGGAAAGAGGAAATTCATAGCTAAGCAGTTTTTTAGCATTGTTAGCATATTTTAAGAAAAGTGCAATGCAAAACTTTGTTGTTTGTGTATGGAAAAATATTTGCCATGAATCTCACTAATTATTACATGGTAATTCTAGACATTAAATTTCATACTTTTATTTTATTATTTCATGCTTTTCTTTCTTAAAGTGAAAATAAACAATTTTTGGTTGAAAAACGTGTTCCCAATAAACTGCATAGCAATGCACATTTGTGGAATAAACGGTGATGGGGGAGCGGCACTTTTATTCTTAAAAGAAGTTCCTATTTTTACTACTTTCAGACAAAGGTACCTGTGTGCCAATTATAAAGAAGGCATATGAATTTTCATATTTTAAATATGAAATTTTAATTTAACAGAGGTATAAAGTTACAAAATTACACAGATAATACAAACACCATAAAAGGTCTTATATATTCAGTATAAGTGATTCAGCTATTTAAGAAAATACCGTATTTTCCTGTATATAATCCGCAGCGGCGTATTATCTGCAAAGCCTTTTTTCCGAGTAAAAGAAAAAAAACATTGTATAATCCGCAGCAGTTTTTACGGCGAATAATCCAAAATATAAACTGCCGATAATGAGTGTCACATAAGATAAAAAATACACAATATAATTCAAACCAGAAGTAAGAAATTGTACAGAAAACAAAATTTATTATGAAACGTCTTTTTAAACATAATATTTTTTACGATAATCTCAATAAAACAAAAATATTCTTTGCTACTGCCATCTATGTTTTGAGTTGTTAAACAAAACATTTTGCACGGGGAAAAAATCTTTTTTTTTTAATTTAGCAAGTTAACAGTAAAAAAATTAAGATCGATACTGCTTTCCCATTGTCTCTTTCTTTTAAAATCCATTTATTTATTTCTTCCTCTAATTCTGTCCAGTGAGGCTTTCCACGATGTTTGGCTCTTTAACGGCGATCACAATTTTCGAATTTGGGTCTTGTTTTTTCTCCGCAAACGAATATTCGATTCGTCAACGTTGAAAAACCTTGCAGCTTCCCGACTTCGGTAGCCTTCTCTATAGCTTTTAACTTGATGTTTGCAGTGTAATTTACATGCTTTTGCTTCAACATAATGAAAACTTTCAAAGGACATAATAGCTCTATTCAAGAGAAAATTGGAAATGGCGCTAGCGACTAGTAACTGTTTTTTCCTTCTGAGGAACCGAATTCATTCTTGAATGTAATTGGACAAAAACTAGTTATGGTTGAATTACGTCAGCCGAGTTATGAAAGCGCCATCTATTATTTATTTTATAAAACATAAGCGGCATTTCTTTCAAAACTTTATTGTTTGCTTTTCTAATCTAGAATGTTTTTTCTCAGATAATCCGTGGCGGCGTATAATACGCACAACGAAATGTGAAACTTTTTTAACACATAATCGGCGGATTATATACAGGAAAATACGGTACAACTATCGCAACAATCCAATACCGGGCTCCTACCAAATTTTCCATTTAACAGTTCTAAATTGTCATCAAACTGAGAGTGTTAAGATAGCATACTTCAATAATCTGATATTGGGCTCATTGATTTTCTCCACCAATCTGGAACAGTAGCATTACAATAGGGTCAACATGAATTTTATACTGTAACATTCTTTCATTACCCCTCCCTCAAATAGATCATTCATGGTTATTAGTGATTACATATACAAGCATTAATTTTTATTATGGTAACACTACCAATTACAAGTGATTGAGATTTTTTGAAATTTAAACTATTCTCATTTCAGACAGCCTTGCTGTTACATGACACTTGCTAACTTTGGTTTAAATTCAGATATTTCTGGAGAATAGATATAATTTGTTGTTTAAAAGAGTGCAAGACCAGAGCTTTTAATTACCATAGATCCGGGGTGGGCATTAAGTTGATCGCGATGGATAGGTGATCGCCAAAACATATGGGGGAGACAGTTTTCATTTAGATTTAATTATCCTTTCATAATATGAAGATCTGGAATTCTTTTTAATATATGGAAGGAAAAAATCACATCACGAGAAAATTTCGTTAAATTGAAAATGATATCTGGAGGTTATTTAGGAAAAAAAAAATCGTAAAATGTTCTTGGTTTCAGGAAAAATCTTGCAGAATAGGGTTTTGTAAAATGGGAGGACCAATGATATTGTAGACCTTCTTTTAGCTCACTATACCTGCAACACTAGGTGGACCACAATATCCTGAAAAAAAAAAAATAGAAGTAGCTAGTGCCCTGGTTAAGTCTGCCCATCCCTGCCAAAGATCAATACGTTATTCAAAAACACATTAGTAATCTATGTTGAATTCTATGGTTCAGGTTTATGTGTTACTTTCTTAGTGAAGACCTAGCAGATATTGGCCATTATGAAACACGAATAACTTGATAAACATTAACATGATTTCACGAGGCACATCCAGAAAGTTTCCCAATGTTTTCCCCTTTAAAATAAACGTAATTAGCCGTGTGAATTGCTCATGCATAACAGATCTATGACATATCAATCATATGTCAGCCAAAGATGTCAGTCACACGCTAGTTCCATTCACAGGCAGCAGTTCTATGATAGAGGGATACAAAAGTTGATCCCACGATTTGACAAGTGTCTCAATTTTGGTGGTGGTTATGTTGAAAAAATAGCTGTACTTGTTGCCAATAAATATGTTCCTGAAAGTGCCAGGGAAACTTACTTTCTGGATGCTCCT
>BMAV01023951.1:16368-47795 GCA_019973955.1 Trichonephila inaurata madagascariensis | reverse complement strand
TGAATTCACACAACAGGATCAACACAATGAAAGATTCAGCTATCCAGTTTATTATTATTATTATTATTTTTATTTATTTGAGAAATCATATCATTATGTCCCAAATGCATTTATCACATCGGTGGGATAGTTGGTTCGTCCTTGGCCTTCTGCACCTAAGGTTGCATGTTCAACCCTGGCCCAAGTCGGTGGATTTTCATGATGTAGAAAATCGACGGCATCCATGTTATGATTATACGGCATGTAAAAGATCCCTTGAGTGCCTGTTTGGCTTGGGTCTTGTCAAAATTAAATTCCTAGAACAAGTTCACATCATCATTTCTTAAGTGCTTCCCTCTGAAGAGGAAACTAGGTGTCAAAATTACTTGCAGCAGTTGGTATTGTCTGTATGGTGCCTCACTGATATCAGCTCCTGGGGAATGTACTAGGTCTGCAATGGTAAAAATGTCAATCTGCAGCCTCTTTGGAAAAAAAAATAATAATGTCCAAAATCAGTAAAACCTTAATTAGGATTGAGAAAAAGAAATCTGAACCCTTAAGAAAATAAAACTGACCAAAAGGACATGTTTCTCATAAACCTATTAATTTGTAATAATTAAATGCTGAACCCTCATACACTTTCCACTTTACCTCCAATACTCGCCAATAATTTCTTATATATTTGTTGTCAATTAGAAAGAAATCACAAGAATAAAACATGATTATTTCAAAAACAGCATTAAATACAGAAATACTTCATTATTTTGTTAGAATTAATGCATGAAATTTATAGGGTTATAATAAAAATAAACCAATAAAAAATAATGATCATAATGAAAACGCTATAACAAACACTGTACCAAATGATAAAAATCATAGTAACCATATAGTAATGTTATCTAACTTGGTGAAAATTTAAAACAATTTGGCAAATAGTATACTGATAGCAAATAAATGTCACACAATAAATTAAAGTATACAGGGGGGAAAATTGTGCAGCAGCATTATAAAAAATTATAAATTGCTAGGTTTCTGAGCCTGAAATGTTGTATTGAAGAAATTTCAAGTTACTCTTCAACAATAGTCTAACTTTCTATGATTCAAAACAATGGAAAATAGTCAAGAGCATTGATGAAGAACAGGATCATTTTGAAATCTAACTCAGTTGGAGATACCACAGTGAGTAGACTTTCCCAGATAACCAAACAACTCTCTTTCTACTGATTTTCAATTTCCCAGTAGGCTTAATTCTATGTGTGAGAATAGAACTATGTGAAAAAGAGCCAGAAATGCCAGCTATGGTTGTCCTAACTAACATAGTAGACCTAGAGTTGGCCAAACATAAACTTTCGGAAATTACTTCTTACTTGGACCTGAACAATTCTCATAGTCTCTTCATCAAATGCTCAAAAATCTTAACCGTAGAGGGAAGCAAAGACTAATCGACATTATCACCGTCTTGGAAAATAAGTCAACTACCTTTTGAAGGGAAAGGGGCCACGATGATTCCACTTAAAAAAATAGGTATAATGACTTGCTGCTCTAAAGACCTTAGACCTGTAGTTCTGATTTGTACAACTTATAAATTAACTGTGAATATGTCCTTATTAAGAATCCAATATTTTCTGTACAATAATAATCTAATACTTTGTTGTAATGGCTTTTGGAGTCATAAGCACCATACTCTAAATCCTATATATTTGTCAAACTATTAGAGATACTCAAAATATAAAACCTACCTATTATACTGTGAGCTGCTCTCCTATACCTGACGGAGTAGAGTTTGGAGGCATGAACTGATCTTAAAATTTCATAACAATTATCACATTTGAAGAAATACTCTTACACAGATTTCACTACCTACAGAAAAAATATATTAAAGTAAGAAGTTAATAAAACATTCTCGGACATATTTAAGTTCAGTTAAAGGTTTAATTCTTAGTCCTACACTTCTCACTTCGTTTTTGATTTGTTAGAGAAAGGGCTTTTTACTAGAATAAGAATTGGAATGTTTGCAGATGTTTTCTGAAGCTCTGGTACTGATTTATGTGAATTGAACTTAAAACTTTGTGATTTTTTGACAGCTTTTATTGAACTATGCAGCAGAGCTAAAACTACTTTTTAATTCCTCTGAATCAGTTTTTATCTCTTTTATTACAAATAAGCATCTAAGTGCCAGCTAAAACTTAATTCCTGTGAGAAGTACTCCTTAAAATTTGGGATTTAGATCACCTTAATTTACAAGTCAGGTTGAATATATTGTTTTGAAAAGTAGGAAGCACAGCATTCTTCAGTACATTGCTGGCAGGGATTGGGAAGCTGATGCAGTTACTTTTAGAACTATATATTTGGTGCTTATTTAGCCAATTCTTCTTATTTTTTTTTTAATTTATTGTTATGCCTTTGGCTCCAACCTGAAAAAATTAGAGCAAATCAAATTTTAAAAGCTGTCCGATTCATAACTGGGTTGAATCACAATTGTCCTTCAGAAATTGTTTTTTAAGCAGATTTGCAACCTATTCAATACATAAGACAAGTCAGGCTGCTAAAATACACTGGCCTCCAAAGGTTAAGGAACACCTGGTTTTTTGCATCATATTTGCAAATGAATGAATGCAGAAGCACCAAATTTGGGTGACGTGCACAAAACAGTTATGTATTGACTGCAAGATAGAAGTTTACATAACAAAAATTCAAAAATGATTTGCTACAAAAAAAAGGCAATCTTGTTGGAAAAGTCCATTCTTGGAAAAAATAATAATCACAGTTTTATGAGTTAAAATGTCATAGAAACATAACAAAAATGGATTTTAATAAGTTATATACCCACAACTAGCTTAAATGCATTGGCAGCATCGTATTTCCATGCTGTCAATTAAGTTGTTGGTTACCGAAATGGGAAGCGAAGACCAGACACGGAGTAGGCTTTGTTCTAGCTCTCCTAAAGACCTTGGAGGACTTAAAAAAGCAACCTGTCTACCAAGATAGTCCCAAAGATACTCTATCAGATTTAAGTCTAGAGATCGAGCTGGCCATTCCATTTGCTCCAAACAAAAACCCTCAAGATATTCCTCAACAATTATATCACAGTGAGGTCCTGCATTATCATCTATCAGAATGAAGTCATTGCCAAGTGCACCGGCATACGGGCGGACATATGGATCAAGGATCTCATCCCGATATCTCACACCAATCGGAGTTCCTCCCTGGAACGCATGCAGGTCAGTGTGACCACCGAGTAAGATCCCTGTCCAAACCATTATTCCACCACCTCGGTAACTGTGTCTTTCAGCAGTGTTGGAATGATATCTGGTGTTTTGTTCCCTCCAGATGAGCAGATGTCCTGAATCGCTCTCCAGTGGGAATCTGGACTCATCTGTAAAGAGTACAGAAGCCCATTGCTGTCTGGTCCTGGAAATGTGTTCTCTTGCCCAATATAAGCAGGCCGTTCTCTGTCATCTGTTGAGGGGTACACACACAACTGGTTGCCTTGCATAGAGACCTGAATTGTGAAGACGCCTTCGCACTGTGCTAGCAGATATTCTTCTCCCTGATGCTACAGAGTGGTCTGCAACAAGTTGTGGCACAGAAATCTTTCTTCTCCTTTGGGCCAAAAGAGCGATAAAATGGTCTCCTGTAGGTGTTGTAGCTCGTGGTTGGCCTGGAACATGTCTTCTGGACACAGATGCTTCAGTTTGATATTGATTCCAGAGACGGTGGACCACACTACGAGACACATTAAGATGCCTAACAGCATCAGCCTGTAACAACACCATTTCCATCCATCCGACCGCCCCCAACCTTAACGAATCGGGCAAACTGCTTCTCTCACATTGCAAGACCCCACTGCCTATTGTCAACAAATCTGCTAGTAAAAGTTACACGTTTAATTATGAAAGCCTGATATATGCATATTTTTCTCTCGCTCATATATATCTGTTTTTTCCTATTAAAAAAAGTGGTAGCTATTGTTTTTGTATAAAGTTCGCTTTTATCATTTATATAAACTATAAATTTTATTGTTACTGTCATTTTTTTTCAAGGTGAGCTTCGAAAAACATGTTGTTCCTTAACTTTCGGAGTGTACTATGATAAGCTCTTTAGTTTCAATGAAGTATCAGAACTTGCTGGCAATGTAGAGCCCAACACACTAGATTATTGCTTGAATCCTTCAGAGGGACTCTGTAAGAATAATTTTACTTCTATCATTTAAGAAAGATTTAGTCCTGTTCACCTTCGCCACAACAGGTGTCATTTTCAGTGGATTCTATTACATGCTCATCTTTATAACAGTGAAATGGCTGACAAATTAGAATAAAGGAGGAAAGGAATTAAATCCTTCTATTCTTTCCTCTTCCGCACTTATTTTAAAATTACACTCAGAGGAAAAAGTAAAGAAATATGATGGAGTGATTCACTTCTTGAACTCTTTTTTAGATTCATTGTTCTATGGATCTTTTCTGATTTCTACAGTCTCCAGAGGGATGTCAACAACACCCATAGAAATTTCTATGCTACTTGGCCCTTATATTGAAAAGTCTTTATTCTAAAAGATATTCAAAAGAGTAGACTTAATTTTTCTATGTGGTCAATATTCTTTATTTATGTTCCATTTTGCAATACCTTAAAATTACTTCATATAAATATCTTGATTATTATCTTTTCAATCTGCTGCTTAATTCTAAGTTAAAACATGAAATTATCTGGATTTTTTCTTATATTTAATACATACTGAGATATTGAGAATGTTTATCTTGTTACAGTTTCCAAAATAATGTCAAGTTGGAAACCATTATGAATAAAATTGTCTAGATGTAATTAATGAGTAATTATATTTTTTTAGGTTTTTATATATTCCATTAATGATGGCTGAAAGAGCTTGGGGTTATGCTATGCAGCTTAAGCAGGAGGCAAATACTGAACCTCGTAAAAAGTTCCATTTGATTGCAAGATTGCGAAAAGCTTCTAAAATAGCCAATGATTTAGAATTGTTATGTGAGAGTATTAAATGTGATGCAAGAACAAAATTAGAATCACAAGTAATTATGATTAAACTTAATTTTTTATATTATCTTGAGAAAAATTAAATTTTACTCTTTGTTTTAGTTTTATTCTGTTTCACCTCTGATGCGATAAGAAACTTCATATGTGTACCTACTTTTGTTCATATGTTTGAAATTACTATTATTTATGATTAGAATTTTTATTCTTCTCATACTTATAAATGTACTTTTCATTGATTAAGAGAGTATTTATTATAATATTTATATATATATTTATTCTATTTCTTTGCTTAAATTGGATGTTTTTAATTGAAATTTTTTATTGGATATGGTGATAAATCTTTTTGCTGTGTATTATATCAGAGCTTTTTACATTTAATATCTTATATTTTTTAAATTTTAATATACTAGTCTTTTAATATTCATTTTACTTCAATTTTTTCTTAATTTTTTTTTTTAAAAAAATTTTCTCTTACTGCAGTATTTCATTTATTGTTAAATCAAATTTTTCTTAGTTGTGATTTTTTAACTTAGGCTTATGCAGCATGGATTAAAGGTTCTTTGTATTTTGAACTTCAAGAGTGGCAAAATGCAATGGAATTTTTTCGTATATCCCAGTGAGTATATACATAAATTTCATTAATCCTTAAATTCTGCCTGGAGGTTATTACTTACTTTTCTTGATATTAGTTCTGGCGCCCCCCTCCCTTTAAGATGGCAAAAAAATATATTATATATAAATTTCAAGAGATTATTTTATATGCTTTTTAATTTAAAAATTAGCCCTCTACTTTATGTAATTTTATTTATATTTTATATCTAATAAGTAATACAGAACATTGTTTTAATAATTGAAATATTTCTATTATCAGAACTTGATTTATATAAACTCGTTATATTGTCCACAATTGAATCATATATCAGTGGTCTTCAAACTGTGTTCCACTGAACCCTGGGGTTCCACAAGGCATACCTAAGGGTTTTACTAGTCACAAAAAAATCAAAAGAAAAATTATAAATGTGTATGCAAAAAAAAAAAGATTTTCTTATTTTTTTATAGTTGGTATAACCACAAATATTTAAAGCTCATCCTGGTCATTAAAATTGAAAATTTTATTGGTACACAATTTCATTCTGTAGTACTTTTTTAACTTTTATTATAATGTAATTGGAGAGGGGCAAGAATAAATGTAATTCAATAAAAAAAATGCTGAACTGTATTACCTTTGAAAACTTTAATGAATTGAAGCCAAAGGTCTACTAAGCTCGCAACCTGAACTTACAACTGACATTTTATGCCAAATGATTTATGACAACCCAAATGAGAGGCACCTTGGTGCTCGCTAAATTAGCAAAAAAGTGCAAATGATACAGGTGGCTTTAACATTCCTTTCCTGCCTTGAAATGTAGATTTCAAACAATTTATACAAAATTTATAAAACAAACAGTTAAAGATTCAATTACAATATTCAAAGAAATGATAAGCATACAATATAAGAAACATACAATATAATATATAAGATTAACTAATTACAATAAATTTTTTCAATAGGCAAAATACATATTTTAGAAACACTTCATTTCAGAATACTTGCGGCAGTTTTGATTATAACTACTCTTATTTTACCATCTGAACCACAAATTATTTCTATAATTCTTCCTAGTTTCCATTTACATGGTTGGGTATTATCCTCTACTATAAGGACCATATCATTTATAATAACATTTCTTTTTTTCCCAGTATTGTTATGTGCAATGTTGAAGATTACTCAATAGTCCCTTTTCCATCTTTGCCAAATATCTCTTACAATTTTCGTAGTTAACTGCCACCGAGACAATCTGTTTACCTGAATGTTTAACAGTTCTGGTTCAGGAACAGTGGTCAAAAGGATGTCCAATTAAAAAATGTCCCAGTCTTTCAGGTCAGATGACAAAGGCAAAATAGGTCTTGAATTCATCGCTGCTTCAATCTGAACAAAAACTGTGAAGAGTTCCTCATATGTCAAACATGCATTTCCCTCAACATGACGTAAATGATATTTTACAGATTTGACATGCGATTCCCATAAACCTCCAAAGTTTGGTGACCTAGTTGGGATGAATTTTCATGAAATACCTTTCAAGGAAAGAAACAAGCTAATCTGGTCATTTAAATTCATAACTAATTAAAGAGCCTTTTAAGTTCAACATTAGTTCCAGCAAAATAAATAAAGGCACTTTTGCCTCTTCACAAAAAATCTTAAGACAATCAATGGAGGCTTCGAAAGTAAGGTTGGTAACTAACTCTATATGCATTGCTTTAGGGATAAAACATACAAATACAGCAATGTATACTTAGTTCAAGTTATTCTTTCTTTGATTTTTATTCTTTATTAAAAGAGGGCCACAGAAATCTTCTCCTATATGATTAAAGGGGTAGATCTCTCTTTAGGAAGAGTTCCCAAAATCTGAGTTTCTATGTATTGTTTGGCTTTAAAGCAAATAACACACTCATGAACAATTTTCCTTGCAAGATTTCTGCCACTTATGGGCCAGAACCAATGTCAAACACTGTGCAAAAGGAACTGTAGTCCAAGATGATAAAATTTGTTATGAAACTGCAACATTAGAATATATGGGAATTTAGATTTAGCTGGTAAGGCAATAAGATATTTTGTTCTATAATCTAATTCAGAATTGCCCAATCTGCCCCCTATGTAAATTATTCCCTTGTCACCGATAAATGAATTTAAAGATTTCAACTTACTGTTACCAAACACTGGTTCATTTTGTTAGGCTCTTTGAAGTCATCTGAAAATTTTCTTTCCTCAACCTTCTAACTACATTGCTCATCATCTGTAAGTTCCTCTAAAATTAAAGGTTCTGTGTGCTTTCTATGGGGATTTTTGGCATCCCTAGAAAACCTTTAGACAAAATTAAAAATATGAATTAGTTTTAAATTATTAGTCAAATTTAACCAATTATCTAGAATAACAGACTAAAGTTAATTTTAGAATTCTTTCAGAGTCTTTCTTCAATGAGTCGAAAAAGTTTGAAGACCACTAATATATATTATTTTTACTGGAGTAATTTTGCATAGTGTAACATAACAGTAATCATGATGCTATTCATTTAAAATTGATCAGATTATTAATTCTGTAATTATTTTGGAGTGTTGCTTAATGTGGTTTTGTTATAAATTTATAACAGTTAGGTGTCTCTTTTGGTTTTTATTTAAGAATAACTTTGCTTTCTTCTGAATTAGTCTCTACCATGTAAGACTGATTAAAGATAATTAAATATGGACAATCTTATCTAGTTAACTATGCTTAACAATTTTCAAATTAAATTAAAATCTTGAATGTTTTGAGTAAAATGAGTGGCCAAATCTTTACAGTGGAATCAGATGTTCAGGTTGTAATGCCACCAAAGTTCTGCCATGTGGCATGGCTAATGCACATTAAAAGTCTTTGTACTGGTGTGGATAGTTGAGTGCCAGCTTGGGTGTTGTTTTCTTCTTTAGAATTGGGTTCAAAATGTGATGTGGGCACAGAATAATGTACAATATGCAATCAAATTCAAATGTGTATATTTTTTATTTTAACATAAAATTTGATTTAAGTTGTAATGCTACTTTATTTATATGAATTATAAGCAATTTTAATATAGCATAAAAATATTTATCAATAAGAATGTGGGAAGTATTTTTGTAAGAATTTTTTTTATGTATATATTTGTTTTCTTTCATATAGAACTATTTATGAAAAACTATCTGAGGCTTTGAATGAAGATGAAGTTGTTCTATACAAGCAGAGAGTTGAAGAACTCATTCCAAATATTCGATATTGTGCTTATAACATTGGAGATGAAACTGCCATCAATGATTTGCTGAAGATGAGACTGTCTGGCAAAACAGCTGGAGAAGATTTACTGAGCAATGCTTTAGATGTAAAAAAATGTTTTATTATAAATAAAAGTTGATGTAACTTATATATACTATAAGATTAAGTTTTGATTATTCTAAAATAATTAATTTACATAAGTTAAAATTTGCTTTTATTTCTTGGGTATTTTTAAAAAATTTGTCATTTTGAAATGTTATAAATTTTTAATCTTGGAATCCAAACATATATTGTAGAATCTTGTGAAATTCCTTTTTTTTTTTTTAACTAGCAGTCTGCTAAGGATTAAAATTTTTACAATTAATATAGAGGCTCTCTTTTGTACTTAAAATTTTTATCAATCTAAAAATAGTTATTTCTTCTGCATATTCTCCTTATCATAATAAATTCAGAAGACTCTTAAATTATCTTAAATGAAATTTACTCACATAGAATTTAAGTAGCTGTGGTTGAGTGGTCATGTGGTTGTGCAAATGTGTGGCTTGTTTATGCTAATCCAGGGGTTCAAGTCCTAGTGACACTAAAGAACCACCATATAGATTATAGAAGAATAAAGACATAAATCTGTCAAGGCTTGAAGTTCTCACATTGGTGTGGTGAAGGTGGAAATTTGGAGAATGAGAGACCAGCTTCAATGTCATTCCCATCTCTTGACTGTGGTTTAAAATAATAAATTCCTTTGCTCATATGTCATGTGTTGCTTTGGAATGTAACATTAGTTAACAATCAGATAATGAATTATAGAATTAAGATTAAATTATTCAAGTTAAATGTTAATTTTATGACTAAATTTCTTATAATTCTTTTATTATTTTGTATTACTTTTATTTAAATTTTTCTTAAACTATCATTTCTTTGTTAAAATTGTTATAAATTTTTTTTAATGCATTCTTTCAGCATTTAATAGCACAGACCAGAGAAAAGCAAGCTGTAACTCTCTCAGAAGTGGAATGGAGGAACAGGAAAATTCCAGTGAGGCAGGAAAAGATTCGTTTGTTTTTACTGAATGTGCAGGATTCTCAAATGCAAGTAGAACAAGCTGCTGATTTACAGGCTAAAATTGCTGTGTATGAACGCTTACTTATGGATTGTAAAGATGCTATTCAAGTTGTAAGAGATGAAATGAAAGATCAGGTTTGTATAGTTTTTTAAATAATTTATTACTAAAAAAGTTAGACCATTAACCTGATGTTTAAAGATCCATCTTGAAGTGGAGCTGATCCACATCAAATCTGTCAAGGATTAGTCTCTATATTAATGAGGTGTGAGAGTTTGGAAAGTTCAGATGTGAGGTGTGAGAGTTTGGAGCCATTTCAGATTTTATCCTCATCACTTAGCCATTGGAAATTTGAGGTCCTTTGCAAGCAATCTTTGTGTTTCTAGTAAATAGGCTGTTAATAACAGTAAATCCAAACCCAATTTATTACCAAAGGCAGTTCGAGGGATCAATAAAATGTGCTGCACATTAAAAACTGGATTTAACTTCAAAATCTTATACTATCTTAGTATGGAAATTTTATTAGTGAGTTACCAGCTAAAGTGTCTCCATCAGCATCTCATCTTGATTTGAATTTATGAGATTCAATTTTAATGACCATTGTATTATTTTAGTGGATTTCTTAGACAAAACACAAGTTATTATGTTAAAAACTTTTTGTTCATTTATTTCTTTCTCAATATATTTTTGGCTTCTGTTTAAAATAATAAAGGCCTCAATATTTAATTTTGTTACAAGAGACATATAATTTAACTATGACAAACTAAATAAGTATTGCTGACCCAAATATCTCTCTCTCTCTCTATTCAATATTATCAATAATTCTGAAGTATATAATTAAATCTGAATTTTTTTAAAATATTTTTAAGTTCAGGTTTAAATTTTGTTTAATCTTTGGAATAATCCTTTTTATTTCTTCAATCTTGAGCCAATCCTTTTTATTCTACCAATGTGTCTTCAGTTTATTAAATACCAGAATACCTCACTTAGTGTGACTTTACTGAGTATTGACCCCACTATAGTATGGTTATTAATTTGAGTGATAAATTTCAGTAAGTACTGATTGATTTACTGTTTTGTGATTTGAAAAGTGTTTGCACCAAAATACAGTTATACCCTGAACTTACGTTTTAGGTGGGACTGAGCGATTCCATGTAAGTCAAATTAGCGTAAGTTGGGATATAATTTTGCATATAAATACATATAAATTTTATTTAGATGGGCTCAGGGATGAAAAAAACAACAATAATTTAGAGAAAAAAAATGTTTAATAAAATCTTAGATAATACAAATACAAAATCACAAACCAGGGACATTTTGATGTAGATAGTTTCATAAAATCTAGCAAAGTAGTCTTTAATTCCTTGTTTGGTCGAAAAAACACTCTCTTCATTGAAGTCTATATTTTCTAAAATCTGTAACACCCTTTTTCAATTCAACTGAAGCCTTCTGTGAAATTCCCAATAGTCTTATTGAACTGGGTCTGAAGACTCAAGTTCTTCAGTGTCTTGTTCATGTACTTTTATGAGCTTATCCATTGTCAGCCCCTGATTGTGGGAATCCCATAATACTGGGTATTTCTGTAACACACAAAATAAATTATCACTAGCGTTGATTCCACGTGATACATCCAAACACATACATTAGCTAAACATGAAGCAGCAAGTGAGTCATTGAGTTGCACTCAAACAAAAGGCGAATCAATAAGATTTGAAAATCATATAACCAGGTTTGTGTAAGTGGGGGTCATAAGTAAAGGTATTACTGTATTCTCATTAAAATTATACTGTCAAAATAAACAGTTTTAATTTGTCAAGAGTGATGATTGTTGTTTGTGTATGTGCAAACATGGTAACTGGGAGAGGGACTCGTAGCAGATAGAATTCATAAAGGTAGGTTACCTTCAGTCTTTATACTCAACCTTTAAGGTGTTTGAAGTAGACATTTTCACAGAGACAATAAAAGAAACATTGATGAAAATGCTCCACTTTTTATCATATTTTGGAAAATTTAAAATATTCTGAATGTTATTGCTTACCTTGGGCTTGCATGAAATGAACTAAGGAAGAATAATATGAAGACTGTGTGAAAATGTTTTGCCTCTTTGTAGTGATGTTTTGTGCAGTTCTGATCCTGAAGTTAATACAATCTCACAGACGTAAAACTTGGGATCATGTTACTAAACATGGGGACTACAGCTTTGACTCTAAGGAAGCTGCAATGTCATGGAATGTATAAAAATGGACCCTCACATTCTAGATTAAGGGTGAAGAACCTTTGACCTACAGGCCAGAAACTGATCCATGTACTTTTAAACTAGTGGCTGCCTAAACCAGCCTTGCCCACCACAGCCACCTATTATAAGGGTTAGAAGATATTCTTTTCCAGAAACAAAATTCCCTATCATAATACACCTCCCCCAAAAAATAATACTGATAAATAAGAAATTTCTAGCTAAACTGTAAAATCCTCTCATACAACTCTCAAAAGATAATAAAAATCAAGTGACAATGTATTTTATTACTCAGCAAACACATCCAAATATGAATATCTAATGACCAATTTATAAGAAAAATGTTTTCAAGTAAGCTTTGACTATGATTTGTGACTGTCATACTCGGGCGTAGCTAGTTCTGAGTGGGCCCCGTATCGAAATTCCTTGGGGGCCCTTTTTTAGTAGGCTCTCAATATCAAAGTTTTTCTTACGCTTTTTGGGGCCCCATATCATTGATACGGCAGAGCTACGCCCCTGCTATCATCGTAAATTTGTTTCATCATAGAATGGAAATATATTATAAAGCAGTTCTCACACACAGTGTTTAATTGGAAGTCTTAGTTGCATGCCAAGAATTGAACTTCATTATCTTTTTTTGTTAAAATTTTTTGTATTCGTATGTATGTCAAGCAGAAGCGTACAGAATTTTTCAAGGAGGGGGTCCAAGGTCGAAAGTCCACCATTCTTTTATCATGCTCCTTTTGATTTTGTCGATTTTCAGGAACAAAAAACAGTAAAAAAACTAATTATTGAATAAATAATTAGCATTAATTAATAAAATTAATCATTAATAACAAATATTTAATTAAATTTTACGTATTATATACTTAGAATTACAATCAATCGGAAAAAATATCAAGTGCTTTGGAGGGGTCCGGACCCCCTTCCCTTGCGTGCGCCACTGATGCTAAGCATTATATAAAACGTTTTTCTAAAAGTGTTGTATTGTGTATATAAATATTTTTAATTATAGCCCTGTACTGTATTGGTGGTTAAAGAGACAAAGAATAAGGATATGTGTTCCAGATCAAATTAAACAAAATGGTCTGATAAAAAAATAAAATGACTGAAAATAATAAATTGATCAAAAAGAGTAAAATGACTCTGTGTATATCATTCAATAAAATAATCATTTGGGATACACTATAAAAAGACGTTTTGAACTGTTGCATTGAAATCTCGACTTTGATAATATTGAAAATCATATCAATATTTTTGAAAAGAATTTGAACTATTTCTTCCCAAATATATCACTGAAAGTTTGCAGAAATAAATCCATTTGCTTTTAATGACAGTGATGATGTAAATCAGAAAATGAATATGGAATATAGAGCTAAATAAAAAAAAACTATTGGCTAATTAACAATAAATTTCAGTTTAAGTATACTTGCATTTTTGATGCAAACATATCTGTAATTAGGTTTATCAATAAAAATAAAGAATTTTGTATAATTTTTGTTCATTCAAATGCAAAAATGCCTCTTAGCAAAGTGTAATTCATGTTATTCATTGATAATAATTTTTCTACTTCCGACCTTTATTTTTACTCTTCATTCATAAAAATTGTGAAACAAGAAAAAAGTGAAATTTTTTAGAGAAAATTTTAAAAAAGGCAAAATCAATAAAAGACCAACTATCATGTATTTCATCTAACAAACTTTCAAATTGTTAGTGCAGTGTTTTTTTTTTCCTACTCCTTACTGGTCATGAGCTAGTACTAAAAAAATAATGGTCAAAATTTGACCCAATTCTCAAAAAAGTTTGCCATCTCTGCTCTGGGTGATGAATCTCCCATTATATATAGAAGAACAAACTTGTGAAGAATGTAAAATTGAAAAAAATTTACAATCGAAAAGAAATTATATTGAACTATCTTGGAGAATTATTCAAATCCATTGGAAGAGTGTGTGGATTAATTGAAAAAATGATCAAAATGTGAAAAAGAGCATTGAAATAGCAAAAATAGAAGCAAGCTATATATTTTACTTTTCACCCTTTTATTAACTTTCATTTATTTTAGGTAAATATACAAAAAAAAATTGAGTTGCTACAGTAGTCATGAGGTTATGGTGTAGAACTTGGGGCCAGTAAGTTTGAGTCCTGGGGCCTGCCTTGTAGAGAGGCTGTTGTGTGTTAAATCTGCCATGGCTCAAAGTACTCATGTTGGTGGGGTGCCAGTTAGGGTTTCTTTGCTGGGTTCCCGGGAAATTACTAGATTTCCATATTTTTTGTATTCCCAGGAATGACAAAGGTTAGTTTTGGGTTTTGACTTGACTATGTGTATTTCGACCACCAATATAAATTTCAGCCGACTGCAGTGTTGCAATTTGCGATCATTCACCCCAAGTTTACAAAAACTATCCAGTTTTAAAATGAAAATCATTTAGTAGCATGACTATTCTAATAAAGTTCAGATGTCTTAATTAGCGTTGATAACGAAAGTACTTTTACTTAAAACTGTTGTTTATTTAATTTTTTAAAATTTTTTGGTCATCATTATAAACTATTTAATTTAATCAGCAGTTTGAAGAAGAGAATGAACCCCTAAACTGTTTAGAGAAGAAAATTTATTAAAAAATCATGCAGCTTTTCTTATGTTATTTTTTTTAACCTAACTTTTATGTGAGGTTCTTGCATTGATATTTATTTTTATGTAATCAGAAAAAAGCAAATTTACAAACAATAAATCAGTTTCACAAACAAAATCTCTTAAATACAAGAATTAATATTTTTAATGTACGTGATCGTTACTCCAGCAGCAAATAAATTTTCAAATATTTGTATATATATGATTAAAAAATAGAAAATCGATCCTGCGACAAGAAACTGGGTGAAGGGATGAGAAATTTGAAAACAATTCTTCATTGTTTCCAAAGCTGAGAGAGCATTTTCTGCTGCAGGGTTATCCATAACTGTAGTTTGTTCGATGGTGCACATGATCTCCGAAGAGGTCTTAATCCCCTATCTTTAAAAATTTGGGGGTTGACATTTAAAGATAGTTTTCCATGGAAAATTAAAATATTAGATTAATAAGTTGAATTGTAAATTATAAATAATTGCACCCTGGAAGTTGAATTAAAATTGCTAGAGCCTGTGATTTGTTTGCATTGTGTTGAGTGATGTGATAAGTGAAAACATTTTATTGAACTAAGTAGTATATTGAAAGATAAATGAGTCTGTGTCAGCCCAATGCAATCTCTGAAAAACAGAGATTTGAAATCAGCTGACTTAATCTTGATGCTGCATCAACTTGGACAACAAGCTCGACAGCTGAAAGAACCCAGCACCTCACTGGCCAACTGATAATTGCCAAAAACAGCGAATTTAAATGTGCATTTGGGTGTTATCCATAACAAAGCTAAGAACTAGACTATGAGATAAAAGCATGGAGTTCTTATGTTTTCTGAGATCATACTTTAAAAAAATAATAATCAACATTTTATACTTTTTATATTTTTAGTTGAATGAATAACTGAGTATAAATTTCACAATTTTTATGTATCCTTATTTTATATAATTATTATTGATACCAATTTAAAAAAAAGTTGTTTTTAAATTTTTAGAAATTTTGATGTATTCCTGGGAAAGACTTTTACGTTCCTGGAAATTCCCAGAAATGGGAAAAAACTGGGAAACCTGAAACCATAGTGCCAGCTTGAGTGTCACCATCATCTCTTGACCAATGTAAAAAAAATTTACAAGATCCATCCCCAGAATAACTTTTACATTGCTTAAGAGTGTGAAAATAATAAATTAAACCAATAAAATTTAATTAGGAAGGAATTTTTTAATTTTCCTTTATAAATATTGTTTTATTTGGAGTTAGATTCGTTTAATATGGTGCTTTATAGTTATCAGTAAAAAATTCTAAGGGAGGTATTCCTGCACATATGTGATATTGAATTTCTTTTAAAATTTATAAAAGTTATAGATATTTCTTCAAGTTTATTTCTTTTAATTGACTTGTCTAGTATTTATCTAGTAAATCTATTTACTAGTCTAAGTATCTAAAAAAAACTGTTCTCATGTTATTAATACTTATCTAAAAGATACGTAGATTGACATATTAATAAAATTATAGACAAGCAGTACAGTTTTCAGTTTTGTAATCCTGCTCTTACCTTTTTTGTATAATTTGTGACAGGAAGGTCTTTTTGTTCCAGTTTTAATGATCAACCTTCTTAAACCCAATGCATTTATTTTTTCTTTCTATTTATTCAAAATGTCTAAAATTAAGTTATTTTACATTTCTAAATTATTTTATGGAGGGAGGGGGTACATCAAATTTCTCATATTTCCTATGTTAAATATTATGATAAATTAATAATGTACACATTTTTTTATAAGCTTGCATTTTCTCCCTTTCTAATAAAATATAGTTAATATAAAGAATTTTTCTTTCTTTTCAGGCTGGTAAAGGTCGCTCTGAAGCTGCCCATTCTAGTTTGATCTTTTTGCAATCATACTTGACTTATATTAGACTTTCTAAGACTGTGGAACGTAATCTATTATTTATTGAATCACTGAAAGAAAACATGAATTCACCTGAAGTGGCAGTTGATGGGAAGAAAATAACAAAGCCTCAAGATTTAGTAAGACCCTATGAGATAATTATACAGGTATGAAATATTAATTACTGTTTTTTAATGCCGTAATTAGCTCTTCAAATTTAGTTATTTTTTTACCTAGAAATTGAATACAGCAAATAGGAGGCTCAATGTAAAGAATTGTGATTAATGTATGTTTAATTTTGTATTCCTTATTCAAAAATTAGTTGTGAATGGGGAACTATTTATTTATACATGTCTTGACATATGTTATTTACAATTATTTCACTAGTACTATTTTTAAATTTTTTATAGAATTTAAATGAAATGACTCAATTACCTGGCCTTGAAAATGATTCAAATTTCTTAGAAGAAACAGAAGCTAGTAGCTTAGCTTATAAAGCTCATAGGTAATTATCTTAAATTCTTGTTTTTTTTTATCTAAGCTGCTATATGTTTTTATACAAATAACATATCTTAACATAAAAAATGGAAATGTATGTTTTGTTGATGACTATAGTTTCATTTTATGTTGGAATTAAATATATTCATAGTTTTTCTTGGTGAGAATTATTCTAATTAAATATACCGTATTTTCCTGTATATAATCCGCAACGCCGTATAATCCATGGCAGTTTTTACGGCAAATAATCCAAAATATAAACTGCCGTTAATGAGTGTCACATAAGATAAAAGATACTCAATATAATTAAAAATAAGAAGAAATTGTCCAGAAAACAAAATTTATTATGCAATGTCTTTTTAAATATGTATGATAATATTTTTTACAATTATCTCAATAAAACAAAAAAAAAAATCTTTGCTACTGCCATCTATGTTTTGAGTTGTTAAACAAAACATTGCACACGGAAAAAATCTTTCTTTTTTTTTTAATTTAGCAAGTTAACAGCAAAAAAATTAAGATCGAGACTGCTTTCCCTTTTTCTTTTAAAATCCATTTATTTATATTCCTCTAATTCTGGCGAGTGAGGTTTTCCACGACGATCGGCTCTTTAACGTCGATCACAATTTTCGAAGTTGGTCTTGTTTTTTCACCACAAACGAATATTCGATTCGTCAACATTGAAAAACCTTGCAGCTTCCCAATTTCGGTAGCCTTCTCTTTAGCTTTTAATTTGAAGTTTGCAGTGTAACTTACACGCTTTCGCTTCAAAATGATGAAAACTTTCCAAGGACATAATAGCTTTAGTCAAGAGAAAATTGGAAATGGCGCCAGCGACTAGTAACTGTTTTTTCCTTCCGAGGAACCGAATTCGTTTTTGATTGTAGTTGGACAAAAATTAGTTATGGCTGAAGTACGTCAGCCGAGTCATGAAAGCGCCATCTATTATTTATTTTATAAAACATAATCAGCATTTTTTTCAAAACTTTATTGTTAGCTTTTCTGGTAGATAATGTTTTTTCTCAGATAATCCGTGGCGGCATATAATACGCACAACAAAATTTGAAACTTTTTTAACACATAATCCACTGATTATATACAGAAAAATACGGTACATATAAATATTTCAAATTTATTATTTTAAAAGTGAACATTTAGAATTATTAAAGTATTTTATTCATTTTCTACAGATGTTTTTATATTGCTGAAGTTTATTCTGCAGCTAGCAAATGGGTAGAAGCTGTAGCTTTGTATGGAAGAGCAGAGGAATACATAAAACGTTCCTTAAAAAATCCAGCATTAAAGGAAAAGGTAAGTTTTGAAAAATTCTATTCAAATATTACATTTCTTTATTTTGAAATTTCTATAACTTGTAGATATATTTTGGAATTTTGTAATATAGATTATTAAAGTTATTGGATTTGAAATGACTAATGGAGATGTAATATTTTGAATTTTAAAAATGTCCTTAGTTTTTGCATAGCTTAACCCCTTGACATACAAATAAAGTAAAATTTGAATCAAACTTTCTCTTTCTAAAGAGTTCTGATTTCTAGTATCATTGAGAACCTTCAGCATTTCAAATAAAAACAGAATCAATACACGATTATCAGCGTCTACCAGAGACAGTTCTTGACGTCTTGGAGACATCAAAGTCTGCAATGGCACATGAAATGAATGTCTCTAAGATCCTTGTATGCCAAAGTGCTAATATATAAAAGGATATAATGGTATACTACTACTGTTACTAATGCCACCTGATCGGCAAAGGCCAGATTGAGGCCCATGAAATTCATCATGGTAAAGGGCTAAGTGACGCCTGTCGTTAGCCGTAGCTTTGAGCACCATACAGGTGACAGTACGATTTGGCCCGATTCCACCCCAATATAGAGGGAGAACACTCTGGGGGTGGTCGGAGGCCTTCCTGAAGGAACGATAGATGGCGACACCACCTATCTCCACCTCCACAGTTTAGGCATGAAACTGAATTGGAAGGAAATTTTCTCCAGTTTCCTGCACTCGTGAATCAGCCCACAAGACTTTCGGACCCACTGATTTAACGAGCACATGCTCCGCGTGTACTCGGAGGGTATTTCGCAGTACAGGCATCAAACCCAGGCTTTCCGGTCCGGAGTCCGGTGCTCTAACCACTAGGCTACCCACTTCCTGATATAATGGTATAATTGTTAAATATGGGTATAAATGTTTTTTAATCTCAGTATAAATAATTTACATGAAAATGTTATTCATATTAATAACAAAACTTAGTAACAGAAATTTATAATTTGAAATATTATGAAAATGGTGGTCAAATGTTTCTTTTGGCAATTTTTAAATACTTAACCTATAATCATTTTATGGTCATGGTCTCAAACTTGTGGTTAGCATTATTTATGTTTAATCTTGATTTTGAGTACTGGTACGGCTAAAGATCTATTTTTATAGCTGATGCATGTTAAATCTATTCAGACTCAAAAACCTTGCATTTTTGTGAAGTTTTGAGAGAGGAATATCACCTCAGGTGTCACTTGTACATGGCTCACAATTTTGAGGTTCATCACCTATAGCCCTTGTGTTTTTCTTGTTTTTGTTGTGTTAGACTCCAATGCTAATAAATGATCAATCTATTTTAATAAAATTTTACATCTAATAATTACTGTATTTTATTGAGATGTTACTTTAAAAGGTACTAGAACATAAGTTATTTTTTAGGCATGATATCATTTTCATTTTTAAAATATATATATTCATTATTTGTTTAAATTATCCAAGAAACATAATATTCATTAATTGAAAATATTGTATTGATATTTCTTCCTGTATAAAAATTTCTTTTTTTTTCTTCAGAAGCTTATTGGACAACTTAAAGAACTAAGCACTAAAATTGAAGCCAACAAGTATAATGCATATTCTTTAAGCATTCTCGGAACTGATAATTCAAGTGCCCAAGGTGACAGTGCTAGTAAGAACAAAAAGGTATTTCTATATTTTCTTCATCAATTTAAATGAAATATGTTCCCCCTAATTTTTAAATTTTAGATATAAAAATGTAAAATGGGTTTTTCCCCCCCATTTAGGAATGATGTAAAATTATTTATCTTAAATGCATATTGCTATATAAGCTAATTAAGAGTCATTAGAAAGACTTTTCAAATTTTATTTTTGTACTGAAGCTAAATTTTCTTGAGCATGTAATATGTGTTTGCATTTCTTTCATATACTGGCTTCCAAAAGTTCTTCTTTCAAAAGCTTCTAATGCAAGTTTTCAAAAGCATATTTATGTTGGAGTGGCTTAAAATCACTGAATGTTGATGTCAGTATGCAAATATCATATGTTACAGCCAATTATAATTGGTTTTCTAAACTAGACAAATTAGATCATTTTTAAATTTGTCCACCTTGTCACTTTGAAGAAATTCATTTAAATACTGATACAAAGTATCGAGTTCCTTAGGATTATTTTTGTTGATATTTACGATTTTCTATGATTCTAAGAAGATAAATTGCAAATGGTGTGTAACACTAGCAAGCTGTTTGATGCATTTAAGCTAGACAGTTAATCATTGTCACTCTTTTCTTTACCCTTAATCATTTAGCAATTTCTTAGTGAAAGTTTTCAAATCAAAGTTTTCCAGAAATTTAGGTCTAGTCATTCAAGGGCCATCACTTCCTTCAGTGATCTGTATATTGTTATAATAACCAAATAGAATTAATGAATGATCTTTATAACTGTTACATACATGGTTGTCATTTTATAATACATCTGCCAACACTGTTTACCAAAGGCTGATTGTGTTTCAAAGTATCAGCTGTTTGTGTTCCACTAACCATCCAATCTTGAAGAACAAAATTAAAATAGTATCATGAATATATCGATTTTCTTAAATTTGTGCATCTTCCTTTTCATGGATGAATCCAGATTTATCCTGGCATTAAATAAATATATAAAAATCTTGAGGAAACAAAACATGCTACCAGGCCATAAACATTGTTCATCATGATGTGATACTTGTCTTTAAATGAAGTCTTGTGATGCTATGTAGTATTGAGATAAAACTCTAGTATAAGGAATGGTGAACTTCTTTGCAAAGTGAGGCAAATTTTGTTCGTTATTTTTTAATATTAGTCCATGGGTTACTAAGTTATTTGGAAAGGAGGGAAATAAAAAGAGTACCAATTATGCAAAAATTTGCTGGTTTAAAAATATAATAGTTGTCCCCTCTTTTCTTTTCTTTTCTCATTTTTTAAAATTTTCTAAAAAATTTACTTCTTTCCCTTGTTTTACAGTTTTTACAAATAAAAAAAATCAAAGTCGAGAAACTGTTTTTAATTAGTAATTACATAAATTATACCATACCAAGCATGATAGGGACTTTGCATAGAATATATGAAGGAACAAAAAATCAAGAAAAGCAGAAATATTATAAAAAATTCAAAATAGTAAACCTATAGTTACACATATGGGTTGAGTGATGTTTCACCTCAGGTGTCACTTGACCAAGGCCAATGGGCTAAATTCATGTGACATCGTTAGTCACTTGATAATGACAGCCATGTGTTTCTAGCCAATCAGTCATGAGACGACATAGTCAAGCAATAAAAGCAATCATGTGTTTCCATCTAATCAGTTCATGTGCTTCGTTTATTGCCAACTTTTGCTCTTTTCAGAAACTTTCTCTTAAAAAGTACATATTTATCAACAATAATATTGCACATAGATGTACATTTTATTTGAAAATATGGGCATAAAATAAGATTCTTTCTTAATTTTAAAATCTTTTTGAAGAATTTTTGTTTTATAATATTTAAACATCTTTACCCATTTATAAAATCTGAAATTTTATCTAAGTTTTACGAATAAAACAACAAGTACTTCTAGTTTAATGTCTGTTTTGAATTCAATGGAGAACATGTGTTTGTGTTTATCACATGACTCTCATGAATTGAGCCCATAGGTCTGGTATTGCTGAATTCTTGTTAATAAAAAAGCAAATCAAATTACGGATATGTGAATGTATGAAAAATTTATTGCAAGGATATGACATTTGTTTCTGCTTATTTTCAGATAGTTTCTTATTATTAGGTTCATATTCATTAGTGTAGGTAGTCTTGAATGAATCCGGTATCAAAATTCCTAGGACGCATTTTTGAAGGCCCCTTACAATTTTTTGCTTACATTTGTTGGGGGCCCTGTATCATTGATATGGTGGTAGCTACGTCCCTATTCATATTCCATATTTATTATTTTAATGCATTTTGCTGTCAATTAATTTCTAAGCTTATGTTTTTTGTAGATTTTACAAAATTAATTGAAGAAATCTGTATTTTACTCATACATTGAATCATTGTTAAAAAAGTATTACAAGTACCTTCATTTAAAATTGTTTAGTAAAAAAAGAATCCTATATGTTAAGTATAATATTTTCTATTTATAGTGCTGAATCATTTTTATCTCTTACTATTAGCATACATTTTTCCATCTACTACTAAAAAATCAAGCTATGAAACTTATTTTTCCTTTCTATACTACTTTGGGAACCACATAAATTCAACTAATGACATTGCTTCAATTTGTTTTTTCTTTGGGCATATAAAATGAAGTGGAATGCAATTTCCAGACTGTAAAATTTATTGAATCTCTCCAAAAAATGTTTTATTTTATGATAATGAGATGAAATAATAACTAAATATTTTTGAATTGCATTTTTTTTTAAATTACAAGTTATTTTCAAATTTGTATTTTATAAATTTTTTATAGCTGGGAAACTGCTTAATGGTTTCTATTTCAAAATCTTTCAAGTTTTGTCATAAGTAATTTTTAATATTTTCCTACATTATTAATACAATTAGACCAATTCCTAAAAATTTTTTATTAAGTCTAAAAAAATGCTGTGGGATATCACATAAAACCATTTAATGAAATTAACCAATAAATTTGGGAAAATTCATCATAATTTTTGTTGTTGTTGTTTTTGTTTTTTTTAATTCAAAAAAAGCTCTTTTTTTGTCTAGTAAATTGATAAACTGATAAGAACTTGACTGCAGCTGAGGAATTGAACATTGTTATATGTTAATATCTCAGAATATTGACATTCAATTTCTTCTAATAATTGTGCAAATTCTTATTTATTAAGACTTCTTGTGTTTATAAATTTTTATACTTCATTACAGTTGTTATTACTTTTGAAAATATTTCTAAGCCTTGTTTCACACTTGGCTTGTTCGACCCTATTACATTATAGAATGTAATTCATTCAAAGAATGTGTGATATTTTGTTTGAGCTTTTAAATAAAACCAATATTTTTTCCCACTCTATTGTAAAAGAAACAATTTTCTTTAGGCCAGTATCCATTTCTTTTAATACATTTTTTAATTTTCTTTGAAAATATCCTTTCAATATTATTAGTTTGATTAGCTCTTTCATTATATTATTTAATTTATATTCAACAAAAACAGCTTGTATTGTACATTATCATATAAAGCAATTGAATATATTTCTGCAAACTTTAAATTGTTCTGTATTTTCAAAGAACTGTGAAGGAGTGAAAAGGTTTACAATATCCTGGGTTCACTAAAGTGAAGTTCAACTGTATGTAGGGAAAAAAGTGGGAGGGAAGATGAGTTTAACGTTTACAAAAAAAAAAATTGGGGTATATATTTCTTGTTAACGAACCATAAATAATTTTTATAAGAAATGAAAGGTAATGATTGAAAAAGTAGATGGAAAATTAACTGAGATCTGAAGGGTAGGTTCTGCAAAATCTATCTAGAATTTTATTAAATGCAAATAATGAAAATGATACATTTACCACTAATTAATTATTCTATTATATTTTTAGCCACTTATGGAGAGACTTGATGAATATGTTGAAGATCCAACTCTCGTCTCTCAGCAGCCACATATTGCCCAGTTTCCACCTGATTTCCAGCCTATTCCATGCAAGCCATTATTTTTCGATTTGGCTCTCAATCAAATCGAATTTCCATCTCTGGATGACCGCATCGAACAAAAGAAAGGAGGTGGCATCACCAATTTTGTACGAGGCTGGCTTGGAGGCTGGAAATAGCTTGTACTTTACAAGGAACTTTTCTATTGGCCTTTGATTAAAGAAAACTAATTTTCATGTCATGCTTGTTTACATTTTATATATTTGTGAAAAAGATCCTTTTGCTTTCAATGCACTTGAAAAAGAGAAAGAAAATGTTATTCTATTTTCCCACTAAATATATCTCCTACTCAATATTATTGGAGGGAAAGGATTCCTATATATATATGATTGATATTTTAAGCACACAATTAACATGCCAAAATTCATGCTGAAGACTTGAATTTTCATTAAACTTTGCTTACAAATAATTTTTTTGTTAACACATGTATTTCTAATATTTTTAACTTTAAACATTTATTGCTTAATAGAAAATTTACTTTTGAAATAATTGAATATAATTATATGTATAAGCTTAGAATTAACACTAAACACAAAAAGTAAAAATAATTATTAACAATTTGTTAAAATTTGAATGTTTCAAAAAATCCATTTTTGATCAATCATCTAAATCAGAGGTTCCCAAACTTTTTTTTTCTCTTAGACCCCTTGCCATGTTTTCTGGTTTCGGGTAGACCCCCTTACCTAATATTCAATTTTTGCAAATTTATCAACTTAAATATCTTTTTATAGCAGCTGATACGACTATTTACTTTTAAAAAATTAAATTTCTAATTGTAGGGAAGTATTGTGTTTAAAACTTAAGAAGCATACGTTAATGAATTAAATTGATATATAAAATAACTGAACAGCAAACAAATGCTTTTAAGGAGAGGGAGAAATCTGGTGCTTCAATAACAAATTTTCAACATTTAATATCAATCTAGTCAGGTTTAACCCTAAATCTCCTTTGTTAATAAATGTCCGGTTTTTTGAGATAGGCAAACTCGCTGAAGCTCCCTCTCACTAGGAAAAACAATTAAAAATTTTCTCACTACATTCCATAATTCACAACAAGTAACAGGTATGTCTTTTTTTAAAGCCAAAATTGCCGACATCTGTTTCTAAACTTTATTTTAAGATCTTCATTAGAGTTTATTCTGATCATTTCCATTTGTAATATGAGTTTTTTTTCATTGTGACTCTGAATTCTCTCATTGTCTACTGTGGTATTACTACAAAAAAAAGCAATCCCAAACCTAGTTTCAAAATCTGAGTAAAGGGCATTTGAATGTTGAACACAGGGTAAAATGTCCTGAAAGATTTTCTGTGACAAATTGAGAAAATTTGTGATGTCCAATTATATTTCTTAATTCTAGAAAGAGATGCTCTGAAATGGTCCTTGTCTTAATAAAACTTATGCTGTCACCTAGTAACCATAAATTTAGTAAATAAATCAGTTAAATTGGTAGAATCTGGTTTCAACTAGATCAAATTTTTTACAAAAAGTCATAATCTGGTTTAATGAGAGCTCTGATATATAAATCTGGCCTATAAATGACATTTCATTTGGTCCAGAGCTATTTTTAAAGAAATTATCTTCATTCTTCTACAATTCATGTGTTCAGCTTCAATAGTATTTGAACAATTGATTCTTTCAATATTTAATAGATGAAGAAAAAATGACTTACTTTAGACACAGAATAAGTGGCTTTCATTTCATTTTCAGTATCTATATCACCTTTAGTAAGATTTTAATGAATTATCTCAAGTTTGATTGCAGCCTGTGATAATAACCCCAGAGTTTAAACAACAAAGGGTTTATTCCAGAGATATTGTTTGTGGATTTTCTTACACATATGTGGAAAGAAGTGGAAATCGCCAAAACTGGGGGGGGTGGGGGTGATTAGTAAAAATACCAGCTCACTTTTTTTTTAGAGAGAAACGAATAGAGCTGCATGATTACCTTTCTTCACATTCATTTTAAATTCAAAATTATTACATTTTGTGTACTGTTTTTTGAATCAGAAAATTTTCTGTAGATTTATTAACATCATATTAAAGTATTTAACGATGAATAGATTACATCTCTATTTGTTCATATCTACAAGATCTCTGATTACAACCTAACAAATTTATGTCCTCTGAATTCTCTTTGCACTTGCAGTGCCCTCTATATAGAGTGGGTTCAATCATTCGCCCCCTCCACTTAAAAAATCCTTAAGATCATTAAAATTCAAATACAGTTGAACGTCGTTTATCCAAAGGTTTATTATCCGGGGCATCAAATATCCAAGCCAGTTTTTTTTTTTTTTTTTTGTCAACTATGTGTACTATATATGAATGCGTTTTTGAACAGTGCAATGCTCAACAATTGTTTCGCGGGAGGCTAAAAGTGACGAGAAAACCCAAGGTCAGGGATATTTGGGGAATTTCAGTTGTGTGATTACGGAATATTACGTCAGTTTGTTGTTTCCAATTGACGGGGAGAATGCGTGCTCTTTTGCTGTGAACTGCTATGGCTTCGAATTCAAAATGGAAGCGCAACGTCTTGAATATAGAGACAAAACGTGAAATATTGAACCATCTCACGAAGGGAGAAAGTGGAGCGCCTCTAGCTCGATAATGCTCCCTGTCACCCACCTGTCGGAATTCTCAATGCAATTGATGACGGCTTCAGCGTAATGTATCTTCCACCAAACGTCATTGCGCTGGTGCAACCAATGGACCAAGGCGTCATTGAAAAGCTCAAGAGAATTTATAGGAAACAAGTTTTGAGGAGATTACTTTTGGCAGAAAACGATGAAGAAAGTGTTGCTGCTTTTGCTGAAAAGCTCAATATGAAGGACGCCTAATACATGTTAGCCGAAATGTGGGACTCGCTCGAAAGGCAGAGCGTGAAAAATGCATGGAATAAGCTGTGGCCAGATTTAGAAGGCGAAAAAGATTTCAATGTCTACACCAAAGGGAGGAGATTACCGACTTTGTCCAATCGATCCCAGGATTTCAAGAATGCGATGAAGAAGATGTAGAAACCTGGATGGCATGCGATGCAGAAGACTGTGGATTTCAAATGCGATGACGAGATTGTGATTTCCTTGTCGGACCCTGTCGACGATGAAACGAATGTAGACGAAAACCACAACGAAAGTAGCAAGGGTCCATCAAATGCTGACGCGTTTTCTGCGTTAGAGACAGCTATGGAGTGGAACGAACAAAAATCAAGAGTGCTGTCCTACTCAACTACTGCTGCTCAAGAGAATCGGATACCTTGCAGCGAAAAAACGAAGGTTACAATGTTACAGCGAAAAATAAGTGATTATTTTCCACAATAAAGGTAAAATTGCGACATTTTGCTTTTTCTTCAATCACGTTTCCAGCATGTAATGATTTTCAGTTTTCGTATAGTGTCCGGTTTCATATACTGCATGGATCGCTTTCGGTTATCCGAGCGGTGTGACTCGGATTAACGACGTTCTGCTATATATCTAAATAAAATTCTTCAAATTCAATTCTTAAAATCAGAAAATTATCAATAATAAAATTGGCAAAAATATGTAAAATAGAAGAGAGTTCAAAGATTAATGTAAAAAGAACAAAAGTTTTTAGTTTTGTGCCATAGTTGCAAAGTTATCTGCTACAGGAAATTATACGACTTTGTTAATCGCTCTTCTTAAAGTATCTGTTGAGGTTTTTGATTCAACCACTCTCACAAGACCATCACTACCCAGAAAAACTACTAGAATGCGGCTAGTTCATTAGCTTGATGTTGGAGTGCTTTTTAAAAGAACAAGCTAATTCACTTACTTAGCACAGATCTGAAGGGGATGTAGATATTTTATGTCCCAACAATTCCAGAATTTATTTTCCAAGACTGAATAAAGGTTCCACCTGTAATGAAAAAACAAAGAATCTTAAGCAGTATACGGTTCATGAAAGAGTACAGTAGTACTTCCAGTCAAAGAATGTCCGGAGGTAAACGGTTAAAATCATTGGTATCCAAAGAAAGCGACTATAATAGACGGAAATACAAAATTGCTACGATCTGTGTTTGTAGTGTAGCTAACTCTTCGATGTTCATGGCAGTTGATTTACTCACCTTTAAAACAGTGTGATTCATTGACTGTATGTTACCTTTCCACTATCCGCGCTGTAATGGGAAGCATGTAGTTTAAAGCTCCATTGAATTTCCTCTTCTGCACTAAATCGTTGGACATACAAATTTCATTACGGATGTTTACCAGTGAAATGTGGCTCATTATCACTCCAGACGGTTTGGATCTCCTTGTAATAAATCGTAGACTTTCTAGGAAGGCTTCTGTTGTTAAATCGGAAGCAACTTCCGAATGTGTGGATTTTGTACAAAAACAGATGAATATAGCAATATACGAATTTAAAGTCCCTCTTGACCTTTTTAAGATTGTGGACCCGCATAAAATCCACAATCCGGCCTTTTTAAAAGGTTTGGAAGGCATAATTCTGTCTAGTGGTAAATTTCCCATCAATTGTTTTATTGTGTTTGGTTTTTCGTTCGAAAACTAGCGATATATTTTTTTAATAGTCTTCTAACTCGATAGTGATCAGATGGGATCCAATATAACTGTCTAATTAAATTAAATTTAGTTTGTATGCCAGAATCTTTTGTGATAGGGCTAAGTTATTAGTTCAGTAAAATGGTAAGCTCTTGACTTAAAGTATCTGGTGTTTTTGAAATTCAGAATGTTTCAATCTCCCACCCATTATGAATATTTCATCTTTATCCAAAAATGTGTTAGTAAATATTTGTCTATTTTTAAATGAGTTGCCCGTTAACACTTATTCCGAAAAGTTCCTCGTATTCTGCTCTTATAAAGAGCACCCAAACAATGCTTCGACTGCTACAACATTTTTGTTTAGACTGTGTGGTAATTCGACAAGTAACCACTTGATAATAATCTGCACCAAGATGAATTCCTATTTCTTAATTGTTAAATTCTCAAAAATGGTTTAATTGCACTCAGGGCCGTTTTTAACCTCCCTAGGCACTTTAAAATTGTTTCGCCCCTTCTTTCAGTTCTTACCTTGCCACTTTTGGTTCGGGAAAGATTTTCCCTTAACTCTCTCACCTTTTCCCCTCTCTTTGTCTTCTTAACAGAGAGTCCTTACATTATCCACACCACCTATGGACCCGGACTGGCAGCCGTAAGGAAAGTTTTACGGTTTGGTCACTCCTGTTCATTTCTTACCTTTTGGCATCATGGACATCATAAATTTTCTGCCTTTAAATTAATGTTTACATAGAAATTTTTGATAATTATAAAACAACATGATTTTACAGTGAATATTTAAAAAAAAAATTCTTGTACAGAGGCTCAACTAGAATTTTCGAAACGCATAACTTGGAAGTCGGTTTATCCATGTTTTACGAAAACAGAAGAAAGAAATTTTAAGAAAATACGCCGATAATTATTTCAAATGGTTGTAACTCTGAAAATAATGTTAATTTTTCAAAAATCATAGTTGAGCCTCTGAACAGAGGTCTGAGCTATATACATGCAAAATATTAGTACGATAGAAGCATTTTTTACAAAAGGAGAACATTTGGAAAAAGGTTATTCTAAGTTAATTTTTTGCCAAAATATTGTATTTAAATAATTGTTTTTGTCATAATGTCCTTAAGACAATTTTATACATGTATTTTAATCTAACTGACACTAAATATCATGAAAATTATCCATTTATGCGCTTTTTTAAAATCATGGTTCCGAGCGTAGTTAACTTAAGGTTAACAAATTTAGCTATTCTGGCAATTGAACATGACATACATATTGATGTTGACAATTGTATAAAAGATTTTGCTATGAAAAAAACACGAAAAGTGCATTTTTAATCAAAAAAATTTATATAAAGCTGCTTTTTTTACTTTTACTAATTTTTTTGACTAATAATTAAAATAGAGGGTGACAAATTTCCAGTCGACCCCAGGTGTGTGTGTGTGTGGCGAAAGCCCACGCTACGCCACTGTTTTGTGCATAATTTTGTATATGACATGCCCAAGAGAGTCACTAGTAATTACTAAACTTCTTTTTAATTGATTATTGATGAATTAATTATAAATATTTTGTACAATACTGACACATTTATAAGTAGTGTGTATTATATTAGTGTGAATGTGTATTTCATTTTTTATTATATAAGAATGTATTTTACTTTGTAAGTATTTTAAATTGCAAATTATTTTATTAAATTGATAATTATTTTAAATATTTTATTTTCGATTTTTCGCGATATGCTCACCCCCCCCCCCAAGTAGGGTTATCACGCCCTCGTAGGGGGGAACGCCCCACAGTTTGAGAAACGCTGCATAAAGATTTTATTTCAAGTTTTGAGAACAATTTAATAATAGTATACATGAAACAAAATATGATTTGGGGAAGAAAAGCCAAGCAATTTATATAGTAATTTGGGTGATAGCGAAACTCGAAGAGTTGATAATTTAGATATAAAAGAGTAATTGGGTTTTTAAAAAACACTAGGTGGCTGTACGATTTCTGTAATTTTAATTTTTTCTCCCTCTAATTTTTTGTGCGCACAAATCTTTTGCTCCCTAAGCATTTATCTAGCATGCCTAAGAGGAAAAGCGGACCTGAATGCACTTTTCTTTCAATATCCAAATATGTTCTACCTCAATCGCTTCTACACTGCTGGCCACCGTAAATGCAACACCAAGAAAGACAAGAGATAGCAAAACAAAATTTATTTTGTAGATAACATGTTGACCAAGTATCAAATAATTAAATTTATAGACTTCTGTGAAGTGTGGTTCCTGCCAGAATCAGTAGCCAGAGAAGCCGCCATTGTTCGAGATCACCGCTGCCACACGCCTCGGCATTGATTCAAAGAGACTTTGGATGTGTTCTTGGGGTACAGCAGACAAAGCAGTTTCCACACGTTGCCAAAGTTGATCTGGTGTGGCAGCTTGGGGTGTAATCAGGGTCAATCGCCATGTACCACATGTTTTCTATCGGCGAAAGATCCGGAGAGCGAGCCAGTCAGGGAAGCAATTCAATCTGGTGATTGACGAAGAATCTATGGACAATGCGTGCGGTCGCGCATTATCCTGTTTAAATATGGCCGTGGCCAAGCCCTGAAGGTAAGGAAGGACAAATGGCTCCAACACCTCGGAGATGTAGCGCTGGCTGTTTAAAGTACCGACAATGCGTACTAGAGGAGTGCGAGAGTGATATCCCATACCATAATACTCGGTGCAGAACCAGTGGGGCAGTGCATAACGCAGCTGTTCAGCATCCTCTCTCCACGGTGTCTTCAGACTCGAATCCGACCATCGTGGTGTTGCAAACAGATGCGTGACTCGTCAGTAAAGCCAACTTCATTCCATTCTACCACCCACATCCTTCTTTCATCGCACCATTGGC